>PVJN01000242.1:0-237208 GCA_004026805.1 Lasiurus borealis
AGAAGGTTTAGGAATTAAGCCAGCCTGTTGCGGCGCTGGTGCCGCTGACATTACCAGACGGCATTAATTTAATTCCACTCAGTTATGCTTTTAAATTTGATTTGAGAAATGTGTCATAAAATGCTATGGAGAAGTGCGGCGCTGCATTCCAAAGCAGGCTGGGAGCCTGCGTCGGTGGTGGGACTGGAGGGAAAAGGACCGGATCAGGGTGAGCCTGTGGACAGTAGGGAGTTTACTCTCTGCTGGCATCTGGGGACACAGGTTTGCTGCTCCCCAAAAAGAGGTCAGAAGCAAAGCATCCATTCCTAGGGCATAAAGAAAAGACCTGCAAAGACTAAAGCATTGGGACAATTCTACTTTTAACCAATAATAGGGATCACGGAAAAGACTTTGTGTGCACATGAAACTGAGTTTATTCTGAAGCACCTTAGCTCATGTCTTCTACTGGGTCATCGGTATTACTTTCTCAGTTCCCTGCTCCTGCCTCAGTTTCTCTGCTTAAACTGAAAGCGGCAGACTAGATCAGCTGTCTTCACAGAGAGACAACGCTTCCTCACAGCGCGTACACATGATCCACTGGTGTGAAAAAAGAACATCCTGGCACTTTTATTTTCATTTACTTCTTGTGCATATTTTATTTTTTAAATATATTTTAATTGATTTCAGAGAGGAATGGAGAGGGAGAGATAGAAACATTAATGGTGAGAGAATCATGGACCAGGTGCCTCATGCACGTTCCCCACTATGGGTTGAGCCCACAACTTGAACCGTGACTTTTTAATTCATAGGTCTATGTTCAACCACTGAGCCATGCTGTGACCAGGCTCCAGTGCATATTTTAAAATCTGTGTGCTTTGTGTTTCTGTAATGCGCATCATATAACTAACAAGGAGATAAATAACACTGTATTATATGCGTCTCCACCCTCCCCCTCTCTATTTTTTTTTAGCTGATTAACCAACTGATTGATTTATGTATGCTGATAGAGACATGTAATCAAAATAATCTACAGAATTCTTCCCTGATTGATCTCTCAGAGCTTTTATGGCTCCTTTTTCTTTCTAAATGATTTTTATGGTCCTGAAATGAGTTATTCTAATCATTGTGATTATCTTAACGTAGTGAAATGGCAGTTTGACTGTAAAATTGACTACTCAGCTTTTGGGTGTCGATGGTTAAAAATAATTCCTTTTACCCGCGACTTGGTGAAAGCAGTAAGGGCTACCTCAGTGTTCCTATCGCTAGAATATCTAAAGTGGAACCTCACAAGAAATCCTTGATCGACCGCAGTTTTAATTCAGTTCGGGATGTCTTACCCGCTGTCCTCAGTCTGCACTGATTTGCTGTGGTGGTTTCGAATAGTCACTGCCTCTCCCTGGACCTCAAGGCCCAGCCTTCAGGAGGTTGGTTTCTCCTGATGCTGATCTCAGCTCACAGTGCCTTGCTCACTGGGGTCTCTCTGGTCCCTCCCTCTAAGGGTGGCCTCTTCGCCTGCCCACAGTAACTATCACATGTACCATTCTCCTGTCTTCATTGAACAGTCACAATCTGAAATTGTCTATTTATTTTTGTGTTCCTGGGTTTTTTGTCTGTCTTCTCTAATTAGCAGTAAGCGCCATGGAAACCACAGGAAGCAGAGGCGGGTGTACCGGGAAGTAGATCAATTTTAAGCTTCGGGACCTCCAAGGGTTGCGTTAGCAATGTGATCACATGGTTATGTTATAGTTTGTTTGTTTTTAATTTTTTTATTGATTTTTTTTTTACAGAGAGGAAGGGAGAAGGATAGATAGTTAGAAACATTGATCAGCTGCCTCCTGTACAGCCCCCACTGGGGATGTGCCCACAACCAAGGTACATGCCCCTGACAGGAATCGAACCTGGGACCCTTCAGTCCGAAGGCCAACGCTCTATCCACTGAGCCAAACCAGTCAGGGCCATTATGTTATAGTTTTGTTGTTTTCCAAAAAATATCAAAAGGAAAATATTCTGTTACATCGGTCAAGATCACCTCTTTTCTCTTTCCCCTAAGACACTTTGCTTCATGTCCAGCGGTGTCACCGTTTTGCATCCAGGTAAAGGGAATTTTAATTGGGGATATAATTTGTGGGGTTTGGAGGAGTGTGTTTTTGTGTAGTTTGCCATCTTTTCTGGGGACTTGCTTAGGTTATTGTTAGAGAGATTTCACAGATTAGTAAGGGGCAGTGCTAAAATTCCAATAGGTATCTGTCTGCTTCTAGGACTGATGACCTTAGCTTAGCTCCTTATTGCCCTTTGGTACATTTTGTGACAAGTCCACAGGGGTCTGTTTTCACACTTTACAGGCATGCTAACATGTCTCAGCCCCTTTCCGGTGTGAACACTCATTCTAGATCTATCTTCTTGGCACAACACAGGTTTTCCAGTCTCCTCACTCATTGTTGTCCATCTTGCTCACTGCTGTATCTGAACTATATGTCTCAATGCTTTTAGACTGTGCCTTTGTCCATCTCTCCCATTGGTCTCAGTTGCCTGGCCCAATCAAAACTCTGCATGTTCTCCTTGAGTTTGTGCTGATTTGACATGAACAACAGATCCCAACAGAGTTAGCATGAAAGTCTTAATATGTCAATTCAATGTGGACCATGATTACAAACCGGTCATGAGCTTCATCACTGCAAAGACTATTACAGATGTACCATTGCCCACGAAAACTTGAAATTCTCTGAAATCTTAATGCTCCTCTATTAAAGAAATGTGATACTAGTTTTCCTAAAATGACATCCATGCCAAGTATTCACGGAATAATTGTGAAGCCCAATGGAACTTTTTCAGTGTGTCAACTAAGAAAAAATATTGCCAGAAAGAAAAAATAGACACCTGAAAATAGACTGTAGAAAATAATATAACAACATCATCATAAGAAAATAACAAAAATATACAGGTAAAATATAGACAATATAATAGAGGTATGGTATGCAGGTTATAAAGAAAAATAATGTTGTTTATCTGGTTTATGTGAAATATATGTCAATATTTCAGCATTGTGAACAGATTAGCATTGTAATTCGTTATGATTTCTTTTCTAGTTTTAAATCAAGATTTATGTACTTGTCTAAGTTTTTATTCATTTTTGTTTCTGTATCCTTTTCTTAAGGGGACCCTGAGATGTTATAGGTTATTGGGTCTGCTCTGGCAGGGAACTTATGTTTTGTCCTCAAGCCTGTATTCCCAGTTTTTAGAACCAGGAGAGAGTCAACAGATGTTTCGAAGAATCACACAGTTGCTCCAAAAATCCCATTTCAACTGGATTTGTTGTTGTTGTTGAGAATTCCAGAGCAGAAGCTTTGACCTTTATCTCTTAAGGGCCCTGGTAGGGATTACAGAATCCACTTTCACAAGCAGCCCAGTGCATCCCTAGACCACACTCCACGACCCTCTGCAGTCGGCTCTGCATAGGTCACAGCCCCTGTGACACACAGACACCTTCTCGGGCTTATCTGGGCTTACTGGTGGCAACAGGGTTAGGGCTTCCCTGTGGGGAGTAGGCCCCCAAGGATTCTGCTCCAGAGAGCAAGTCAGGTCCAAACAGATTCCCTGTATTCATGGCACTGTCCCTACCACTATCCTTGGTCCCCTCCCCTTAAGTCTAGCTTGCCTCCTTTGCCCCATAACACAAAGATCACAATCTTCTTGTCCTGGGTTGGTGATTTTGACACTCTACACACACATATTCTGCTCCAATATTTGGCCATTCATTCAAGAGATCCATAAGAACAGCTATGTCTGTAGAAAAAAATAAATAATTAAAACAAACAATACAAAGATAAAAAGTAAAGCAAAACAAAATACTTAAAAAAAATTCTCTTCATTCCTTGCAGAATAAAATCCATACTCCTAGCATAATAATCTGGGTTCTTCTTTACCTATCTTCAACTCTCTGGCCTGAGGACTGGAATTGTGAAGCTGTAATGCTGAGGGCAGTATAGCCATGTTGCCACCATCATAATGGCATTTGGAGGAATGTCCAGTCTGCATGTTTGATCATTTTCTGAATTCCACATAATGGAGATATGTATTTTTCCCTTCTCTCAGCATCCATGGTTATCTAAATATGTGTCATAATTTCCGTTCTGACAAAAAATGAATCCCCTTGGTCTTTGTGTTAACTACAGGGATTAGAAAAGGGATCCATCCAGTCAGTATTCACTGAGAGTCTATGGAATTGAGTCTTTGGTCTTTTAGGCAGTCCAGGCAATCTGTCCAGACTTACTTAAACAATGTCTGTGCCTAACGCAGTGCTTGGCATGTGGTAGGAGGTAATGGGAAACAGTGAGTGTGTATCAATGATATATCAAGGAGAGTTATCACTATCTTCATCCTGGCAATTCAAGAATCTCTAATCAACATCAATAATAATAAATAATAAATCTATAGAGCATTTTCTTTGAGGCAGGGGCTGTGATGAGCACTTTTAAGGATTTTCATCCTAAAAGAATAGCTCTCTTATTGTGTCTATGATGAAACGGATGTTTAAGAGGCTAAACAAATCACTCAAAGTCACGCAAGAAATAAGGGGCAGAGCCAGGCTTTGAACCCAATTTTGGCTGCTCTGACTCATCACGACTTCTCATTCAGTAAGTCAGAGCAGACATTTAGAATCTGATTGCTATCTGTACTTTTGTTTTTCCTCTCCAGAAAAATCCCCATCTCTGACTGTCCCTGCACCACATTTTCTCCCTGCTGTACTGAGAACCAGTTGAGGGTTCTTTGCAGTTAGTTGTCATTCTCTCTTCCTCTCCATCTCCATCCTTCCGACACCAGTGGAGCCACGCCTTCCTTGTGGCTTCCGGTCTCAACTAGCATAGCGTAAGGTTCTTGGCTCTGCAGGTCGACAAACTAACCTCGGCATAATAAATGACCTGCCGCTTCAGAACGCCTCCCGAATGCCGAATGCCCACGGCTCCGCGCCTTGGGAACGTGGCGTGGCCCCAGCATTAGCCAGGTGACCCCCAGCTGCACGCCACTGGAATGCAAAGTAGCTTCAGGTTCCTGGAATACTAAGTGCCTGCTCAAGGAATAAGGAATGGCTGCGCCTTCCTGCTAAGGAAGAAGAAATGGGAGTGATTGACTTTGCTTCTCTGAGATAACTACCTGTTAATACTATTAACACCCGAGTAAAACGGGGCAACCTCTTTAAGTCATCTGCTGACAAAATGTCTGGCCCTCCCCAAGTCAGAGAAGCAGATCTCTTCCCATGCGGTTCTCCCTCGTTGTGTGCTTCCTAGCCTACGCCTGAGAGGGGGGAAAGGGAAATTTTTTCAAAATTTATTTTCCCAGTGCATTAATTGGGAATTATAAAGCTTTGTAATCCCTTTAGACCAGTGGTTCTCAAGCTTCCTAATGCCATGTCCCTTTAATGCAGTTCCTCATGTTGTGGTGACCCCCAACCATAAAATTATTTTCGTTGCTACAGTTATGGTTGGGGGTCACCACAACATGAGGGACTGCGTTAAAGGGACGTGGCATTAGGAAGGGGGAGAACCACTGCTTTAGACAGCATCAGCAACTACAAAGTCCTACATGGAGAAGCAATACCCCGGAGAGGGTACCTGTACTCTTACCGGAAGTTGCCTGGGAAGGATAGCAGGTGTAAGGCTGTTTGCATCAATCATACTTAGTAATCGGATTTTAATGACTCTCACCCTTGTTTCTTTATCACTCTCTCTCCCTGTCTCTCTCTTTCCTTCTTTCTTAGCAGTAACATTGACTTTGTCTCCTCTCCTCTCTCCTTTTTTCCATTGCATTTCAATGCATCGCTTTTAAAAGGAGGATTTGCAAACTAAGTATGAAAACTCCAGGGCACTACATCTCCAAAATCTATAAAACGATAAGAAGATAAGAGGCCAAACCCACTGAAAGCTTCTCTCCCGGTGTCTGTGAAACATGCAGGCTGGCCCATAATACCCCTAAGCCAGAAGCAATCTACCCACCAACCCTTCCCCACCCGCCTGCCTAATGCAGGCAGATAAACCCAGCATTAATGTTCCCCACACTTCGGCAAATTAGTACCCAGGAGGCTGCTGACTCAATCAGGGCTTGTTTTACTTACAGCGTGGTACTGAGAAAAGGCCATAAACTCCAGCCTGACAGATCCGGAATGCTCATTTCAATATGCTCTCCCTGTGTGCGGCCTCGCTGATGAACTTTCATATGCTGCCAACAAAATATAGCAAACGTATTAACGATGTGTGGTAAATGGCCATTGGATATACTGGGTCCCGATGACGGAAATAGTTGTGGGTAAATGAGATTGTCTTATTGCCTGCTACCACGTCGGGGGTCCAAGATGATGCATTGTCCTGAAGGAATGCGGGCAAAGGGAGAAGAAGCAAGTCAGCGATAGAGGGACACAGATGCCTTTTCCCAGGGCAGATGGGGCGTGGGCAGCCTAAGACACCAGGCTGTCAGGGCTGTCGGAGACTAGAGATCATGTCTGGTTAAATGCATTAATCTGATGGACATTAAAATCAAGACCCAGAGAGGGAATGTGAGAAAACAGAAGATGCACAGCAAGCATGTGGCTCCAGAGTGACAACCCAGTGCTTTCTGATGGGCAGACGGGTTAGTTTCTATATTTCTGAGAGCATTCTTGTTTTATATAAATGCGTGCTTGTCTTTAAGCCAGTTAAATAGAGCCTTTCCAGAAGATAACCAAAGGCAAGATTTTGACAATGCCCTGCAAGTTGCCAAAACTTGGTAAGACCCTAACTGCTACCCATATTTCTGTCTGGCCATATTTTGTGGGGCCCCAACCTGACAATTGCCAGGTTCTCAGGATATACCATGAGTGAGAGAAAAGATCCACAAGCAATGGGCACCTGAAAGCAAATTCACAAGTCACAATTTAAAGATCTAATTCTTATCCATTTATTTCCTGCCGATCTAAATTGAGAAAGGAAAGGTACAACGTGAAATTGCAGCTTCCGCTCTCAGCGAGGCACCCAGGTAGAGAGTTATGGGAGCTGCCTTTGCTAAGAAGTCTCACCCTTTGTCTTCTGCCAGTTTCCCTGGAATTTCGTCTGCAGGCTCTGGAGCCAGTGGGGTGTCCCAGCAGGTCTCACTGTAGTCATCAGAAACTGTAGTGAAGGAACAATAATTTTTCCTCTGCTTGTTATGGGGAGTATTTGAGAGCCCCTTTCCTCTCTAGGGCACCAGGTAAACAGATAAGCTTACCTAAGATGGTTCTAAGTTCTCCAGTGTGGCATCTGTAATTCAAGTTTGTCATTGGTCCAGTTAACGTACTTCTTCAGCCTTAAACCTAAGTTTTATACACAGGAGGCCTAAGCACCCCATCTAGTTTCAATCAGATCAAGTCTAGCTTCTAAGTTGGACCCAGACTGACACAAACCCGGTCCAGTTTCTAAATTGGACCCAATCAGACATGGACCCAGTCCGGTTTTTAAGTCAAACTCGGGCTGATTTCTAGACCCAGCTTCCCTCAGGCAGGTGTCCGGACCCAGTGGATCTTGACTGGTTTTTGGACACAGTCCAGAAAAGAAAAGGCTCAAATACAGTCTGCAGAGCTGAGGAACTGGGACCCTGTGGACTCCCCACCACCCCAAGGCTGAGGCCGAGGCCGAAGTCCAGAGAGAGCAGCAGCTCCAGGGCTCAGAGGTACCTGCACCTGCACCTTCTTGTCCTTGGATCTTCTCCGGTTCCATTTCAACACCAGGACTGTTAAACTATAAACTGAGGCAGATTACAATTTTTAAGAGTTTATTTGAGCAAAATTCTATTGGAATCTGTCAGTGTCCCATCTAGCAGCTAGAAAGGAGTTCTGTAGAGCTGCAGGGAGTGAAAGACGATTGTAGGCAGAAGTGAGGGGGCAAGTTCCTTATGCGCAGATCCTCACATGCCTTTGGTTCAATGTTGATGAGAAAAAACATCAATTCCCAGTGGGGCCACTGTTCGTAGGGAGTTGGCAGGTCTCCTCGTGTCTGCATGGGCTTTCTCCAGGGACTGGATTCCCCAATATCCCACAGTTGTGCTCATGGGAAGAACATGTGTATCTGCACTGTCCCATTCTGGGTGCTAATGGTTGGGTGTGAAGGCCCATGGGCGTGTGTGAGTGCCTGCGGGTGGGTGTGAGTGGCCCTGTGAGGGAGGGGCACCCTCTCCAGGGTGCGTTTCCACCTGGCACCCGAGCTTCTGGAGGGGCCCAACTACCCCTGACTCTGAACTGGAATAAGTGGGTCTTACTTGTTCTTATTAATCTTGCTGAAATGTATTTATTTCAGTGTTTAATGTTAGAAGTGTTTTAGGTCTCTCTTTAGAAGGGTGATATTTCTGTGATCAGAAGCAGGCTGCAGGAAACCCATTCTTGCTTATATCATTTAGCTAATGGTAAAATTAGTTTTCTTTCATGCTGTTTCACTTGAAGTCGTGGTTTCCATGATGCTAAATGAGGACTAATTGTGCAGGGCAACAAAAGGGTCAGATACTGTAGGAGTTACCTTCCTTAAGGGGAGGACAGGTCTAGCCAGCTGGTCACCTAACTGGCTGGTTACTGTTCCATTTCTGGGAGAGTTGTAAGCATTAGTAACTTAAGTCTCAGTTTGGCAGCTTGGAGCTTAGCATCAGTGACTCTATTCTGTACCTATTGTGTTTTTAACACACCCTTTCTTCCTCTTTTTCCTCCCCACTCCCTTCCTTCTTTCCTTTTTTCCTCACACCACTCCTGTCATCAACAAATATCTACTTACTGACAGCACTCTGCAAGCCCCAAGAGTGTAACAAACACAGATGTGACTCCTAACCTTTTGTGTCATACACTCAATTAATTGTAACACAGTGTGAAATGTCCACTGATGGGAAAGTAAAGGTTATTATGAAGTACAGAAGAGGAACACAGAATACAGCCTTGGGGGAATGGGAATGAGGGACAGCTTTCCCATCATAGTGACTTCTCAGGTGAAGGGATCAAACCAGATAGGAGGTAAGAGTCGGGGTGGGGAGGTTTCAAGAAAGAAGGGCTAGAGATGAAATAGAAATTCAGTGTGTGGAGCATCAACTGTGTACTATAAAATTAATTAAGATAAATGAGCTCAGAGAGGTAGAAGGGAGCTATAAGAGGAAGCCATATAATGGGTTTGGAATTTATTTTATGGGCAAAGACAATTGAGAGTCACTGTAGGGATACTTATATGGCTGAATTTGTATGTGGGGGAGAAATTATATGGGTACAGAAAATAGGAGGACCATGGATAAATACAATATTTTATTGATCTCATTATATATTTAAAATAAATCCTATATTATAAAAGCCCAATATGCTAAGTCGTCTGGTTGTCTGTTCAACCAATCAAAGCATAATAAGTTAATGATATTCTAAGGCCGCACAACCACTCACTCTAATGTGCACTGACAACCAGAGGCAGATGCTCCAACTGGTAGGTTAGCTTGCTGCTGTGATCCGGCACCAATCAGGACTAAGTGAGAAGGGCCAGACATGCCCTGGAGCCCTCCACCTGTCCCTCCCTGGCTGATCTACCTTCTTCATCCATTGCTAGCCCCAATCCTGCACCAGTGAGGTCCCCTGGCCTGGCCTGTGCCCTCTCACAAACTGGGTGAGGGGACGCTCCCCCTGAGTGCATGAATTTTATGCACTGGGCTTCTAGTAAATAAATAAAACAATGGGAAACAAAATAGCTTTAAGGATACTTTCTAAGAGTAAGTCACAAAACTCTGACTTAATCATCTCAGTGGCAATATAAAAAGAGTTGGATATGTATAGTGTAACAGAAGAAGAGAGGCTTTATTAACCAAAGAACTTACATGCATATATGTGTAACCCATGGACACAGACAATAGTGTGATGAAGGCCTGGGGCAGGATGCAGGATGGAGGGGGTCAATGGGAAATAAAGGGGACATCTATAGTATAAAGATACTTTTGTAAAAAAGAAGCGTGTAGGTTTTGATGGAAATTCAAAGTTTGGCATATAGTAGTGGCACAGTGCATATTTGGGATCACTGACATCACCTTACACTAGTTCAACATTCTGTAAGTGTAGAACTTAGCACTAGTCCCAGTCTCTTCTTTTATACAATTTTTATCTTATGGGAAAAAGAAGACTGTAGAGAAAGAGAGGGAAGGAAGATGGACTTTCTGCACAGCCAAAATGGCTTAGAAACCTATGGAGACAAAAAGTGCCCTGTTCACATCTAAATTTGGAGGAATCTCAGTCCTTACCATAGCCAGAAAGTTTAAGATGGGTATGAAATCTCAGGATAAAATGAAAGAACTGGATAATTAACTGAGCTAGAAGGTATTCATAGTACACTTAAGTACTAAGAATGAATGACCTATAAGAGTAATAAGCATTTTATAAATGTTACAATTCTTCCAAAGTTTATCATTAGTCTAGCCTCATTTGGTTGGTATTTGATGAGGTTTGAATTTAATTGTAACATGTGAAAAGGGCTAATTAAGAGAGTTTTTAGAGTTTATGTTAGCTTGGAAGGTAAGTAAAAAGGAGCAAACATAGCTGGTAAGGGGTGAAACTACATTGTCATAATAGATGAGAGAAGATTTCTAGAAATAATCATAGAAGATCAGTTAGCATAATTAATGGTCACAGGTTTGACCATTAATTGGTGATGACCTATTAGTCATTGACTCAGACATCTAACAAGCCAATATATATTTGCTGACCATCTACTATGTGTCTGATAGGTGATTTTGTGCAGGAACATAAACAGTGCTCCCACTTTTACAGAATTTTCAGCCTAGTGAGGAAGACAAATGATAAATGAATAAATAAGAAAATACAATTGCAGGAGAAAATACAGAAGAATAGGATGAAAATGGATAATGGAGGGAGGAGGCATATGGAAGCCATGAGAATGCACCAATCAGATTTTCAAATGTGTGGCATTCCTAGCTCCTGATGTCCATCAGCCCATTTGCACCAAGGGCACATATCCCAGGGGCTAGTCCCAGTCCATGATTGAGCTTGGCAGGGATTCTAAGGTTTGGGAGATGTTTAAATCCTCTAACATTCAACTTCTGGCCCAAGGACGTCCCGATAGCCATGCTAAACTCTCCTTCCAATCTCAGTGTAACTCACATTGCTTTTACCTTCTTTCCCTCTCTCCATGCAGTCAGCATTGCATTAGTGTGATAGATCTTCCAGCCTCTCCTGGGAGGATCCTTCCCCATTTTCTCTCACAAGCGCTTCCCCAGATAAATTTCTTGCATATTTAATTCTATCTTGGCATCTGCTCCTTAGGGCTCAGTCTCACACAGGGTCCTTTAATTGAGGTGGAGAATAAGGTCTCTAAGAGGAAATAATATTAACATGCACATAACACACACACTACATGATGATATGGGTGTTGTATAAAGGTCTAAGAAAAAAAAAATTCCCAGGACAGGGAAGAGCTAGTGCAAATGTTCTAGAGACAGAAAGGAGGCCAGTGTGGCTGGAGAATAATAGGAGTTGGGAAGGTGGTATCAGATGAAAACCTTTCTGTGTGGTACAGGGTTTATATGAACAGAGCCTATAGCACCTTCTGCTATCTGGAAGCAAACACCTGTCTGGAGTCAGATGCCTGTTCTTACTGTGTTGAGCTTTAAAGTTCTACAACTTTAAGAATGACAGTCTGACCAGAGGAAAGAGAGGTGACTGACAGATCATGAGAATGACTGAATTTCAGAATCTGCAGACAAGCTTGAAGTTGGAGCTCCCAATGACAGTTGGAGGGAGTCCCAGGGTATTTTATAGTCATTGGCTCACCTCTGATTATCATCATCACTCTGTTCATTAATTAAAAAGAGTCTCACCTCTGGGGTTGCAATTCTGGGCTAAGACCTTAGTTTAGCTGCCCTCTCCATCTGCCTCAGTCTATCATTTAAACAGCCTTTCATCAATACCAGGAATTAAAGATTGGCCCCACCAGAAGGTGAAACTGTAATTTCCGGACTCCATACACATCAAAGGTAGATAAATAAACACATGATCTGTTTTCTCCTTTATGTCTTGTGGGCCTTACATGACTCAGCATCACATGCACATGCAGGAAGATGAGTCTGGGAAACGAGGTGCAATGGGATATGTGTCTACAAATCTGCATTTGCATATACCCTAGTCTTTCTATTGTCACAGTAAGAAAGCATCCTTCCACGTATGTTCCAGACTTGATTTCCTCTTCTCTAAAATGAAGCAGTAATAACGCCAGGCGCACTTGTCTGGCAACAAATTTATCAGGGTGTCTGATAAGTTTAAATAGGAGAATCAACTGCAAGTGTTTATCATTTCTTTTTCTCTGACTCCACAATTTCAAGAGAAAAACATCTTACTCCTCATTTTCCTACATATTTCCAGACTCTTCAGTGAATTTTGTTTTTGTAAGCCCCGTTTCTGGTGTTAATTCTGGCATTACTTTCCGGTGTTATGATAAAGTTGGGTTGGAGTGAGCTAAAATTTACCTCAGAGAGAGAAAAATGAGTAAGAAAGATAAGCTCTTCAGGCTGGAAGAAGGAATATCTATCCCTTTTGATTGTCTCTTAGGTCCTACAGTAAATCCTTTAAATTACATAATTACTTATTATTGCTACACTACATTTCTTTGAATGCATGCTATTGTCAAGATTGTATTATGCAAATTCAAGTTTTATGAGTTACAAATAAAATTATAAAACAGATGGGAAATTATTTTAGTATTAGAAGAATGAAAGCCATTGCTATCTTGAGGGAGCTAGTATGTTCGGGGGTAAATTTAGACTGGATCAGATTACTCCTAGCCCGTCTACTTAATCTGGAGACTCAGCCACCATAAGGAGTTTCCATGAGAAAACTTAATTACCATTTTCCTCATAAAGGAGAAAATAATGTAAAATTTGACTACTCCTACGTTATGAAGAACATAACTTAATATGTGAGTTGCTTTGAAACTTTAAGGTATTGTGCTGATGTGAGCTATAAGTATAAACACATACAGAAAATCCTTGGACTAGTCTGAGTAGATGCATTTCTTAAAGAGTTAAATAATGTTTTGTGCTTTTCAATGCTAGTTTTGCTTATTTTCTTATCTTTGTTATATATTCAAAACTACCATGATGTTGATAATAAATGATCAGTGTCTACACACACACACACACATACCCATACACCTATAGACCTATAGGAATTATTCACATGTTCAAGGTCTTTCATTTTATAGTTAGGAAATGAAAAAAATAATCCAATTAAGTAAGGATTTGAATAGATTCATGGAACAAAAACTTACAAAGTAATGGAAATATGGGAGTCCCTCTGGCCTTAAACTACTCTGAGCACAAAGCATTAATGATTTGGTACCAGGTGCTTTCGTTTGAATGTCTGTGTTCCCTCAAAATCCACATGTTGAAATCTTAATGTTCAGTGTGATGGTATTAGGAGATAGGGCCTTTGGGACATGATTAGCTCATGAGGGTGGAACCCTTTTGGATGAGATTATAAAAGTGTGAGCTAGCAATGAAAAATACAGAGAGCTCCTTAGATCCTTCCACTATGTGGAGATACAGTGGCAATTCTGTGACCCTCAAGAGGGACCCTGGCCGAGACCGGTTTGGCTCAGTGGATAGAGTGTCGGCCTACAGACTGAAAGGCCCCAGATTCAGTTCCGGTCAGGGGCATGTACCTTGGTTGCGGGCACATCTCCAGTCTGGGGCGTGCAGGAGGTGGCTGATCAATGTCTCTCTCTCATCGATGTTTCTGACTTTTTATCCCTCTCCCTTCCTCTCTGTAAAAAATCAATAAAATATATTACAAAAAAAGAGGGACCCTGATCTTGGACTGCCAGCTTTCACATTTATAAAATAATGAGTTTCTGTTGTGTATAAGCCACCCCAGCCTGTGGTATTTTGTTATAAGGGCCTGACAGATTAAGAGATCAGGAGCCAACATTAGGTGCAGGACTTGGGAGGAAGGGCTCTATCTCTCCATCCTAGTCCTCCAGTACCTAGTATTCTCTTCCCTTTGAACAGCAGAACCAGCATCCTTCCAGCAATACCAGGATTGGTGGGATGGGAGCGTGCTGAGACACTGCCCTGGGCAGGAACCCTGGCACTCCTTTGGTGGACAATGGCAGCAGAAAGCAAGGCTGCTCATAGTGCAGGTAGCAGTAGAGACAACTCAGGAGTTCGAACAGAACACAGAGACCATGGAGCTGACCTATGGGGCTGAGTGCATCTCCTGGACCTCTCTGTGTGCATGTGTGAGGCGCCCCTATGAGGAGACATTTTGAGGAGGGGGGTCTTAATCATAATATCACTTGGGTGATATTTATAAATTCCATAGACTTCAGGGCTATACGTACTACAATATAATGTGCATAAGAAATTGGGCATATGAGAGACCAAAGGAGGTAGAGGGAAGAAAGGAGATCAGGAGGGAGGGAGTAAGGGAGGGGGGGACAGAAAGAGAGAATAAATTATGGAAATTCAAAGGAGTAAGAAATTAAAGGGCAATGACAATAACACACATTCAGCATTTACTAAGTGTCAGGCATTTAGTGGACGTGTACATAAACAGACATACATAAATACATATAGACATGCATACATAATCATTTATTTTCAAAAAAACAGCACAAGGTAAGTAAATTAATATCCACATGTTATCTTGCCTCTAGAAGAGAGGTTAAGGTCATGCTGCTAGTGAGTAAAGGAAGTAGGATATTAATCCCAGAAGTCTGTCTCTTAGATTCAAACTAGAAATCATTCCATTCTGTTGCCTGGGTTTAAAGAAGAGAGATGTGTTATGTTTTTCTCCATCTGGATCTAAAAGATGAGAAATAGAGTGATGAGGGATTCATCAAGCGGAAGAAATAACATGAACAGAAATATAAAGGCAGGTAGCTCAGTGCACCTCACAGAAGTGTGGAGGATAGTTAGTGATCACTTACAGACTATAGACGGTGAGTGGTCTGAAAACTCAGGATCTTGTTCCTCAACCTGTCATCTAAGCCTCAAGGGGTTATGTCAATTGACCAAAGGGTAGTAAATGATCCAATGATGAAAAATTCACCAGTCCCTACCTGAAGTACAAATGATGAGTTTGGGGCCACAGGGAAACAGCTATCCATGATAGCTGATGCTGCGAGGTGTATCTTCCCATATTTGAATTCCCCATAGCAGTGGTTCTGGGCAGGGTTGGAAGGCCTAGGCAGTGAGGGTACCTCCCAATGCCTGCGATTTCCTGGGAGATTGATGTCCTATTTGGCATCATCTCTCTCCTGCCTGCTGGTATGAGAATTCCCTGCAATCATTTGTCCTTGATTAGTGGTTGAATCATCTTTTCCCTCACTCCCTAAGTACAGGGTACAAGACTCTGAGGCAATATGACAGTATGTGACTTACCAAGGTTCCAAGTGGCTCCTCTCTGTGGACTCCTTATTTTCACACATTCTGGGCTGGAAATGCCTCTCCTTTGTGAGAGCAGATGTCAAAGGCTCAATTTTCTGCCAACGTAGTTAACAAGCACTTATTGATCACTTACTGAGTATGGAGTACCAAATAAGTTGTATTGGAAAATGCAAAATAAAGAGCAAACATGGTATCTACAGAGTATAGTCACCAATGGGAGCAGAAGTCACTCTTGGAACAGAAGCAGGATGGTTATAATTTAATAAGGTGCAAATATAAAATAATTTATTATATTTCATTATAATGCTGTGCCATTTCTAATGATGGGACCAGGGGGAATTGTGGTAACTAATGGTTTCTAAATGCTGCTTTAGGCATAGTAAACATCCAACACAGAGCCACTGTAGCAAAGGGCATAACATCACCTGTAGTAAAGCCAGTAGAGGCTTGATCACAGCAAACACACCATACTTCTCTGAAATGTGGGGGGAGGAAATCAGTATCACATTACCCATGGCTCATATTTTAACTTTAATGACTTCCGATGCACATTTTTCTAGCTGGAAATCATAGCTTTATTTTACAAATTCAGAATGAGGAGCCCATCTAGAAATGTTTTAAATGTTTAGTGAGGTTCTGGTGTAGAATGTATAGATCGAGCCATGTATATAAATGATTGGGACAACATTGGCCAAAGGCAGCCTATTAGAAAAAGTGTGTTTTTAGTTCCTTCTTATAAATAGTGAAGGGTGGGCAATAAACCAATGATGGGAGGGAATTTCAGAAAATGTTCCAAAAATTTTGGATTCCCTATAGGCTGATTGGCTATAGAGCACGGTTAGCAGACTTAAATATGAAATCAATAAAAATTATCTATAATCCTATATGATAAAAGCCTAATATGCTAAGTGTCCAGTTTTCTGGTCGTCTGTTCAACCAATCAAAGTGTAATATGCTAATGATATACTAAGGCCCCTCAACTGCTTGCTATGACATGCAGTGACCACCAGGGAGCAGATGTTCCGACTGGTATGTTAGCTTTCTTCTGGGGTCTGGCCTATCAGGATTGAGCAAGACTAACTAGACATGCTGGCCAACCTCCATGTTCCTCACTGGCCCTGATTGTGCACCAGAAGGGTCCCTCCACCTAGCCTGCTTCCTCTTGCAATCTGGGACCCCTTAGGGGATGTCAGAGAGCCAGTTTCATCCTGATTCCACAGGTCAGGCTGAGGAACCCCACTGGTGCATGAATTCATGCACTAGGCCTCTAATAGATGTATATTTGACATATGAAGGAAGACTCTGAATGTTTGATATTTCCTAATTAATCATATTTACAAAGCTAAGTTATTTGGAAAGTAACACTGGTTCCGAAATATTTTAGGATGACAAAAGAAAGATGTTTAATTAATAGATATGAAATTATTCTGATCCCTTCTGTGGGAACAGAAGAAAGAGAAGCTGTTTCAAATACAAATAATTGCCATCATTTATATTGAAACATGAATTAGACTTCCAAATTAAAGGAGAAACAAGTGAGACAAAATGATGAGCGAGAGAAAGGAAAATTAAGAAAGAAACAACAGAGTAGATTTAAAGAAGACATAAATGGAATATAAAAGGGGAAAAGGTGAAATGGGGTGGAGATGATGACATGTTTAGAAATAAGCTTTGAGAAAGACCCTTGTTCCAAGGAGCAATGAGCAAATGAGAGTCCTCTGGAGAATTCACATGTGGCATTTAGGAGGTGTGGGAGATTTGAAAAATAAGACAAAAGCTATGAAATTGAGAGGCATGTCTAAGCCATTCATAGACTTTCTCCTTTCAAATTTTTCTTTTTTTTATAGTTTTTTAAATTAAATAATTATGTAGATTAAACTCTTTTTTAAATTAAATCTTTATTATTCAGATTATTACATCTGTTTCTCTTTTTTTCCCCTTCATAGCTCCCCTCCACCTGATCCCACCCTTTCCTCTACCCTTACCTCCCTCCCATTGACCTTATCCATAGGTGTATGATTTTTGTCCAGTCTCTCCCTGTACACTCCTCACCCCTTTCCCCCTGAGAATTATCAGTCCACTCCTTTTCTGTGCTCCTGATTCTATTCTATTCACCAGTTTATTCTGTTGATCAAATTTTTAATTCACTTAATTTTTAGATTCACTTGTTGATAGATATCTATTTGTTGTTCATAATTTTTTTATCTTTTACCTTTTTCTTCTTCCTCTTCTAAAAGAGTACCTTTCAGCATTTCATATAATACTGGTTTGGAGTTTATGAAAGCCTTTAGCTCTTTCTTATCTGTGAAGCCCTTTATCTGCCCTTCAATTCTGAATGATGCTTTGCTGGCTAGAGTATTCTTGGTTGTAGGTTCTTGCTATTCATCTCGTGGAATATTTCTTGCCACTCCCATCTGGCCTGCATTGTTTCTGTTGAAAAATCAGCTGACAGTCGTATGGGTGCTCCCTTGTAGGTAATGAACAATTTTTCTCTTGCTGCTTTTAATATTCTCTCTTTGTCTTTTGCTCTTGGTATTTTAATTATGATGTGTCTTGGTGTAGTCCTCTTTGGATTCCTTTTATATGGGGTTTTGTGTGCTTCCTGGACTTGTAAGTCTATTTCTTTTACCAGATGTGGGAAGTTTTCAGTCATTATTTCTTTAAATAGGTTTTTGGTATCTTGCTCTCTCTCTTCTTCTGGCACCCCCACAATTCTGATGTTGGTATGCTTGAAACTGTCCCAGTGGCTCCTTACATTATCTTCACATTTTTGGATTCTTTTTTCTTCTTGCTTTTCCAGTTGAGTGTTTTCTGATTCTTTATATTTCAAATTTTTGACTTGATTCTTGTCTTCTTCTAGTCTGCTGTTAGGTCTCTGCATAATTTTTTTTTTCAGTCAGTGTTTGTTTAATTTCTAGTTGATTCTTTTCCATCTCTAATTGGTTCTTTTTCATCTCCTCTTGGGTCTCGCTAACTTTATCCAATTTTTCTAGGATATTCTTGAAAAACCTTATAAGTGTGCTTTTGAACTCTATATCCAGTCCTTTGTTTTCCTCCATTTCTTTTGTTTGTGATCTCTTCCCTTGTCTCGGCATTTTTACTATGCCAGGAGAACTTCTGTGCTGGATTCAGCCTTATGATACCAGACTTGCAAAATTGCAAAAGCCTCTCTGTTGAGCTTGGGATGGGTGGAGTCTCAGGGCTTAATGGACCGCCTTGCCTTCCAATTGGCCCCACCCTCTACAGCCCCCAAGTATCCCGTGACTGGGTAATCACTGGAATGGTCCCTGTGTGTGTACGTGCTCTCTCGCAGTGCCTCTAGACTGCTGCCATTCCAGTTCCACTGCGCTCCTGACCATATGAATCTGGGTCCCCAGGACTTCACCTGAATTTGGGGTTTAGTGGAGTTAGAAGTGACACAGTTAGGATGCTTTGTCTCCCGCCCTCTTATGAAAGCCAGCAGCACAATCAACAGTTGGTGTTCTGTGTGCAGTGCTGTGCGTGCTGCTCAACTTCTGCCCTCCTGTGACTCCCCCAAATTTCCATGCACTTCTCCCTTTTCACAGTCCAAACCGCCCCCCTGTATGAGTTTCGGCTGGAACTGGGGTTTAGTGTCGTAGGATAAGGGGTTCAATGCCCTTGGGAGTCTCCAGCCAGAGAAAGCCAGCCAAGTACTCTGACACCTGCTCTCTTCACATGCGCGTCTCTGTACCTCAGCTTTTTGCAGCTCCTCTGAGTCTCTGTGAGCCCCTCTCTTTCCTTCTAGTTGTAGAATTTCCACTCAACCAGCTTTCCTGTGGTTCTGGATGATTTCCTTTCTGTCTTTTAGTGGTAGTTTTGAAATTATTGTGCGAGGCAGCAGTGTGATGTTTACCTATGCTGCCATCTTGTTTCCCTCCTCAAATTTTTCAATCAAATAATCCATTTCTACCTCTGTGGCATGAAGCAGTCAGCGGCTGAGTGAGAGGTCATGATGTGGTACTAGTCTTCCATGAAAAGATCCAAAACCAATAAAATAAAAACTCTTGGAAAACTCAAGAAAATCAATGAAAAAGACTATTATAAATAATAATAGAATTCAGTAAAACAGCAGGATATAAAATACAGGGATAGGAATCAATAATTATGTCACATACAAATAATTAGATGTTTTAATGAAAGAGAAAGCTCCATTTGCAATAACAACATAATAAAAAACGTAGGCACAAATTTAACAAAATTTGTAGAACTTCTATCTGGAAAATTTTTAAACATATTTTAAAAAATGCACAATTAGTTCTAAACAAATGGAAATCTATATCATCAATAAAACAGGATGGTAAAATCTTGAATATGAGTGAAGAGTATATCAAGACTCATTACATACTATCCCCTTTTCTTTGTTATATGTCAGAAAATTGAGTAATAAACTAGTTTATAACTGTTTAAAAAGAAGGCTCTCTGCTAATAACTGTCTCGCTGAGTCATCTAGATCATGATCATGAGTTTATCAACTTCACTCACTGTTTGCTTTGCTGGTTTGAGTGGAAGGGAATGGGAACCAGGACCAACCAACCACTAAGAAGCTCAGGCATTATGGACTCAGGTATAATAAAAAGTTAAAATGAAAGCTGAGACACAAGAAAATTTTTCTCCTTGTAGGTTTATTCTGTTTCTTATTCTTCTACAAATTAGTTTGATGAAGCATCTGCTGCAGAATTCTCAGGATAGAGACAGGGAGCACATGGAGTCTAAATTCTGTGGTATACCACAAGAATGATATTGAGACCTGAACATAATCCTTGATTCTCCCTACCATATACAATTGTCCAAAGTAGTATTTTTACCTCCTCCATCAGTTTCCATTCCCAGTCTCACCCCCCAAATCTGATTTTTCTGAAGCCAGCAGAATCTTTCAAAGTACAAATGGGATCACACCATACCTCTGCCTTGCTAACCATCCAGAGACTCTCTATTGCCCACATCTATAAACTTCAAATACCTCATAATGGGCTTGCATAATCTGGCCCCTGCTCAAGTCTAGTTGAGAATTTTTAACTCTAATAGCTTTTAACACTAATAGCTTCCCCTTCCCCTTGCTATCTGTGTACTCAAGCCATGTTCAACTTACCTCATTTCCTTGAATACTCAAAGCCTTGTTTCCCTTCTCAGCTCTTGCACATTCTGTTTCCTCCTCCTGGGACACATGCCTCCTCTCTCTGCCCTGGCCTCGGTCCTATTTATCGCCATAATCTCCTCCCCAAAGCTTCCCTTGCCCCAGAGCTGGGCTGTGTTCCTGAAATATTCTTTAAATTTGCCCTGTCACTTCTTCTCTGTTCGTTTTATCTTTAACTTTTTGACAGGCTCGTGTCCTTCAGTGAGTTTTGATCCATTCATCCTCATGTGTCAGAATTTAGCACGGTGTCTAGCACGAAGTAAGAAATTAATATCTATGCATGGACTTAATGCAGTTCAACCAGCATTGCAGAAATCCTCTAATGTCTTGAAGTTAAGCAAGGATTTTGCCTCTCCATTCATAGATTGCTCAGTTGATATCCTCTAAGGAAAGAACTCTCTAGAAATATACATACCCCAAATGCTAAAGATTTTTGCGACCGGTGGTGACTTCAAACATCTCTCGAATATGGGAAACCATTATCTTATGAGTTAATGAGCTGTGGTTTATGGCACAGTTAAAATAGCATGTTACCTGTGGGGGAGGGATGAATACTTGTAAAACTATTCAGAAACAAGTGTCAGTGGCACATTTATCTCAGAACTACAGGGGTTGGTAAGAATGAATAGAAACTATGAAGGCTTTGACTTTGGGGTCATTCAGACCCAGATTCAAACCCTATGTTAGATGTACAGAGTGAGGCAAAAATAGGTCTATAATTATTTGTATGGAAAATAACACAATAATTAATAAATAATAATATAAGAATAAGCCATGTTTTGTGTACTCACAAGTGTCAATAACCTATACATCCCTTGAGAAACCTCAGCTGAGTTGGTTAAACTTGCTCAGTCTCAGTTTACTCCTATGTAAACAGGGATGAAAAGAACCAGAGAAATACGCCTGTATCACCTAAAATAATAATACTTGGCACGTTGCATTTTTAAAGTAAATATTCTAAATGAAACTGGAGTGAGGTGATGGAGCACAGCTTATTTTTTATTCAACACATTTTTATCAAGTATGTATTTTGTAAAAGGCACTCGAGTAGACTGGCATACAGAAATAACTGTGTAATTCCATGCTTAGGAAACACAGGCTAAAGAGAATGACAGACACGGTGACCTGGTAACCGGATGCTCTGTGTGCCACAGGTGACACAGTGCGGAAAGCATATTGAAAAACTTGAAAAGCTCACCAATAGCAAACGTTGCTGGGCATGTGAGGCTAAGAAGCCACCCCCACCTCCCTTGCTGGCTGTGGAATAGATGGGGTGAGCATTCTGGAGAACATACTGGCTATCCCTGGCCCAATTCCATGTTAGAATACTCTTGTCTTGTACGTCTTCTTTGGGTATTTATTCAAAACGAATTTTCAGGAATAGAAGGGGATGAGTCAGAGAGTGCTTATGGCAGGGGCAGGTGGGAGGAGTGTAAGAGCCTCTCCTTGGAGCACCGGGCAGGTAAAATGTGGCAGCTGCATACTTTAGGTACCAGAAGGTCATGTGACGCAGCATCCTCACTGTGCAGTAGCCACAGGTGGGCCAGGAAAGCAAAATGAGACACACGACACATTTTCATTTATGTGCCTTAACACATATGGACCACAAAATGACAACATATATACAGGAACTCATATAAACAAAAGTGTCCAGTTAAACACATTAGATGCGGGGGAGGGAAACGGGGATGCAAGGGAGTAAAATAAATAGAATAGGAACAGGTCCCTGTAAGAACAAATCATACAAATTTGTCATGCGTGAAGGAGGATGAGTTAGCCAACCCTATCCACTGAGACTGATAAAGGAACATCATTTTTCTCAGGATGAAGAGGAAAATGCCACAGAACAGCACTCATTCTTTTAACAAATATTTATTTTTGTGCCCAGCATTATTTGCTAAGAATAAAACACAGAGAACACAATAATCCAAAACCTCAAACCTAATGGAGCTGAGAAAATTTAGTGAGGAGGCAGACAGTAAAAAAGTGCACAAATTAATACAGTGGGATTTCATGTGGCAGAAATGCTACAAAGAAAGATGCATCAAGGTCAGGAGTTAGGAGGCCAAGGAAGGTCTGTCTGAAAAAGTGACATTTGAGTGGAGATATAAATAAATGTGTCAGAGAGAGAGACAGTTGACAAGTCAAACGGGGCTATTGAGGGGCTATGGTATCAATTCCAATGTGGACGGGAAGTTAAGCAATGCTTGGGCACCAGCTGGATGCCCTGCAGTTCAACTCCATTCTGACACTGTCTATCCCGAGGTCGCATCAGATCCCACAGGTGAAGGTGTCAGTCCTACAAGACCACTGCAACCAACCCATCACACACCAGTAAAGCCCAGGTTGTTACCTGTACTGCTCCCAAACTGGCTATAAATCAAAGATTCCCATAGTCCCCTCCTTGAGTTTGATTAATTTGCTGTTGGGGACCCTTAGGGCAGGGTCAAGAGTAGAAACAGAAACAGCAAGAAAGAGACTGTTTCAATCACCCAGGCAGGGGATGGTGGTACCTTGGTTTGGGTGTGATCAGGCTTCAATGGAATGTTTACTTTTTCTAGAAGACAAGCTCAGAAAAGAATATTTAGGATGCAGAATAGAATTAAAACTAACTCAGAAATATGGATTTTGCTGGTGATTTCGGGTGTGTGGTAACTGAAGGAGAGGAAAAAATACAGATGGAAGAATGACCAAGGCCAGATTAGCAAGGGCTGGATTAACAAACTAAGGAATTTAGATTCTTTCCTGCGGAAAATGGACCACCAGGGGAACAGGCTAATGTAACCTCACCTTTTATAAATAGTTATGGGAGTCTTGTAAATGATTATTTAGAAGAGGCAGAAGGCAAGAGGTGAGGAATACTTAGACTAAACCCATTGTAGTTTACAAGGATAAGAAAGGACATGCTGATGTAATTAAGTATCAGCAGTACTGAAATGTTCTGCTGAATGGAGATGACACACTGGTTTCTTGTAATGTTAAATTGGCTCATGAAAGGTGCTTAGGGTCAGATCTGACACATGGTGATCCCTCAACAAATATTAGCTATTATTTACATGATATAAGTAGTAATGATATTATTGTACAGACCTTTCCATATTCTAGGACTATTTCTATGTACAGGAGCAAAACAAAGAATATGTAAATGTCATTTCGGTGGGGCAGAAGTTATTGAGGGAGCTACCATCTTAAATAACTGGCCTACATGCTATGTTGGTAGTACAGGTATGGTTTGCATAAGGTGCGTTGGGAGGGTCTGGAGAGAAGACATGAATTTAGAATAGGTCATGTGGAATGTTTTGGGGAGGAGGAGGAGGAGAAGGAGGAAGATTTGAGAAGGCTGGGTGAACATACATGGACAAACACTTGGAGAGAGTAGGGTGTGGTATGGCATAAAGTGAAAGCATGGACTTTTAGAATCTATTGGCTGAGACCGAATCTGGCTGTGCTATGTCCGAGCTTCGTGATTTTAGGGCAACTTCCTCCCTCGAAACCTCAGTCTCCTCATTTTGAAAATCGTATTGAAAATATTATGTATTTCCTGAGAAATCTTATGTATTTCACCCCTGATGAAAAAATTAGATAATGCAGGTACATTTCTCTCATGGGACACCTTAAGAGAGAGAAACCAATATCGCTATTATATTTTGCTTATTGTTATGATTCAGCCAACTCTCATGCAGAGCATCCCTGTATTCTACCCACCGATTTCTGTCTTCCTTTGAATGCTAAGTCTTTCACTCTGTGCGAAACGCAGATTCTGACCTGACATTTGCATTTCCCACTGCCTTCACCTCAATATCAAGAAAATCTCCATTTCAAATTAAAGGGAGATATGTGGACAAAAACTACATACAGGTGCTAAAAAGAAAGCCTCTTTTGCAACGCAGAGCTCATTGTTCAGTATGAGTTTTGATACATAGAAGAAGGAACAATAAAAACAATAAAAAAAATAAAATAAAAATAAAGGGAAATATGATGTTCTTGAAAAATAAAAATAAAGGGAAATATGATGTTCTTGAGCTTAGCTATACCCTCTTGCCTGAAGAGTGACATTTTGATGTGATTTGCAGGATTTCAGAGTGTAACATGCTCTATAACATTGGAACAATATACCACACTCATGTGGCAATGAATGGATACCAATATTCCAACCCACTATGAGTAAAAACACTTGCTTCCTATGCCCGGGTGTTCAGAAATTCTACTCTGCAGCTGTGTAGGAGTGACATGGTGAAATGGAGATTTGCTTTCAAATTAGTTTTCCTGGTCTTCCTTCCCCACCCCATCTTTTTACATTAAGCAGTCAGAGCACACCTCTGCCCAAAGAAACATTCACACACAACCATTACTTGGATGGTGAGAACTATAGTGACAGAGGATTGGAAGGAGCTATAAAATATTTAGTTCAACTCCTACATACTGGTGTGCAGTATAAGCTTAAATGAATCCTTAGGTGAATAGCTTACTATCTTCTGAGGCCTCCCATCCCATTTTGGGGTAGCTACAACTGCTAAAAAAAAATTCTTCTTATACTGATTTAACTTGTGTCTCCCTGTACCTTATACCTATTCGGTGAAACACAAAGTTTTATCCTTTTATTTGAGCCCCTCAGTCATTTGAAAACACTGAGACATTCCCCTGAGTCTGTCTGTCTTAGGTTTCTTGATTGGCTTCGCTTCTTTGAGCATCCTGTTATTCTCCTCTGGAATTCTCATTCATTGTGTATTGGGCACTTATTGTGGGCACCAAACTGCGTGATTCTCAGGTGTCATTCATTTATTTTCAAATTACCCAAAATAGATAAAGAAGTGAAGGCAGAGATAGGTTAAGTAAACCACGAAAGATTATACAATTAGTAAGAATGTACATGGGATTTCAATCCAGGTCATACCTGAACCCAGGGTGTACACTGCTGGCAGATGTATAATACTGCCTTTCCATGTCCTCTTTGAAGAAAACTTCTTATGCAAAAATAAAAACAGAATTATGGTAAATGTAATAATTATTATGACAAATAATCACTAAAGTTTATTGAGAGATAACTGATCTAGTACCTTGACTCTAAGTCTTTTAATCTGTATAGGCACTTTGAGGTAGATCCTCAGTGTACAGATGAACCAAGGCACTGAAAGATGGAGTAATTTCCTTAAAACGTATGGAGCTGTTAAGGGGCAGGACTAAGATTCAAAGCTCCAAAGTCTGCTTCTGTAATTGAAAGAATTATGCTGCAATCCCATATTTTCAAATCTTGATGTTGTTTTCTGTCATGCCATAAGTCAATTTATATTTGTGTCAGCAGCATCTCACCTGTGCCTATGGAACCATCAGTGATATGTGTGTGCATATGTGTGCTTTTTGTTTTAAAAGAAAAGGGCAGGCTGGGAAGTGCTGTCTTCTCTGGACTGTAATTGTTCAGTGGGGATTTTTGTAGGCCAACCATTTATCCCTATTAAAGGCCAGATTTAGGGATTTGGTCCATTGCCTCAGCCCGATGAGACTATGTCACTGATCCTTCTGTGCCCACTCTCCAAGCATTGTAACAATTCCTAAAATAATAAACACATCTCCTGGCTTCCTCTAAGTTATTCACAATTTTTTTTGCACAAGGCTGAGCATATACTTTCAAAAAGGAGGGATCCTTAAACTTCTAGGAGATTTGTCCTTTGAGCATTTGATAGATATTTTTGAGCAACCAGTGTGTGGCAGGCATCAGAGTAGCCATGGTAAATAAAACTACTTTCAGCAAAAATAAACTACTTCGTGGAATTTTCAGCTCTAAGTGGGGGAAGTACATTAATCCAATAATAATACAACTTAATGATAAGTATTCTGAAAGGGCTATTCAGGGTCAGTGGGTTGAAAATTCTTCCTCTGAAAAAGAGATGGTTGTACTGAGATTTGAACACTGAATTGGACCAACTAGGTAAATAAGGGGAGAAACACTGACCAGCCTTCAGAAGGAATTCTCTTTGGCAGTTGTTGACTATTTAAATTGGTTGAGCCATTGTCTCAATAGGATGTGAAATTGCAAAGACTGCATTAGGCCGAAACTAGTTTGGCTCAATGGATAGAGCGTCGGCCTGCGGACCAAAAGGTCCCAGGTTTGATTCCAGTCAGGGGCATGTACCTTGGTTGTGGGCATATCCCCAATAGGGGGTGTGCAAGAGGCAGCTGATCGATGTCTCTCTCTCATCGATGTTTCTAACTCTATTCCTTTCTATTCCTCTCTGTAAAAAAATCAATAAAATGTATTTTTTAAAAAAGGCTGCATTAGAGCAGCGGTCGCCAACCGGTAGTCTGCAGACCACTGGTGGTCCATGAGGTCTGAAAGGTTGGCAACTACTGCATTAGAGTAAGTGTTTAAAATATTCTGGTTCAGAGCTGTTCTAACGTGGTGCTGTGAGTGGTGCAGGGGTGTGTCATAGTGAACTGTTTTTAAAGAGTTCCTGAAACTAAACATCATGGAAAATCCTGAGTGAATCAAAATCAAACTAGTTTCTTCCCTGTAGAACTTTTGGACGCTTTGTAACACAAGTATATTGTGAATCTGTTCTTTAACGTGGCGTTTTCTAAATTTTTTTTTCCTATGCCACAGTCCTTAATTTCACCCCCTGCCATTTCCAGAATTTAATCAGGGAAACAATGATCTACTTTAACCAAACTCCTCAACCTCCAAAGCTTGGCATCTCTCTAAGGCATTTCTATCAAATGACTATAGAGTCTCTTCTTGAATATCCTCAGTGAATGTGAAATAGAACCGATATTTTGATGTTGTGGGTTTTTTCAAGTAAGTAAAATGCTTTGAACTCTGCCCAATCATCTTAGTTTTGTGAACTATGTCAGTTGCCTTGACTTAGTCTCATGTTACCCAGCAGCCCAGAAATGGTCATTATATTTTGTGATTATTCAGGAGAAGGGCTGTATATTCCTAAAGTGAACAGTAGGTTGGGGCAGAACCTTCGGAGCCTGGATTAGTCATATTTTATTTTTATAAAAAAGCTACTTGGTGCTCTACAAGAACGCTTTTCTATACTTCATTAATAAATAAAAAAACAAAAAGCCTGCATGTGAATAAATGATGAAAGTACCTCCCTTGATAATTTTTTTTTAAGTTTCTGAAAATAGGTCCGGTCTTCATGTGCAAGCATAATGCCATTAGAGGAGCCCCTGAGAATGTCATCATGTGGCGTGTTTGTCAGTAGATGTGAAGAGGCAGAAGGGAATCTTGTCGCTTGAAATATAGGACATCTTTGACTGTGCAGATCAGTTATTCAATGCAGATTATTTACAGCGGTTTTCTTAATTGCTATAGATTGTGTAATGTCAGAAAGAGGCAGAATTTATAGATGAAAATTGCAGCAGCTTCAGCTGGCCTCGTGAAGTGGTGCCGATCACTTTAATATGCTCATAGATCATCACTGTTGCTGGGATAGGCTCCTATTATTATTATTCATAGATCACATTAAGATGTTTACATGTCTTCTTCACTGCGAGCCTGAGAGGTTTTATTTATTTATTTATGTCTTGCTTAGGGCCAAGCCGGGTTGAACTCTGTATTCCTAATGCTTTGCCTACCTCCCGATACAAAGCAAAGGAAAAGTTCAAGAATTGTTGGTTCATATATTACTGTAATGAATATCATATTTCAAGAACAGTACCTCTGAGGCCCAGTAAAATTCAAAAAACTTAAACAAATCACCACTACCCTTCACAGTGTCACAAGCTCAGTCGGTGGGTTGAAATCAACCCCTGTGTGGGAGTATTTACACCAAGGAGATCGGTGAACATTACAAAGGGAAGGGCCCCACCCTCCATCCATGCAGTAGGAAGCTGGTTGTTGACCATTTACCAGCCCTACACTTCCCCAGGCTCCTGCACTTGTTCCCCAGCTCCCTTCCCTTTTCTTTTTCTTTTCTTTTTTTCCATTTCCTCTTTAATGCAAGCAGTTGGAAGATTCTGTGGGTTTAGATTGTGCTTCTTTAACCTTAGCTGATTCTGTGCCTAATCTTAAAAAAAAAAAAAAAATCCCTGCCCTAGCTGGTTTGGCTCAGTGGATAGACCATTGGACTGCGGACTGAAGGGTCCCAGGTTCCATTCCAGTCAGGAGCACATACTTGGATTGCAGGCTCAATCCCCAGTAGCGGTGGGGATGAAGGGGAAATAGGTGTAGTAGGCAGCCAGTCAATGATTCTCATCATTGATGTTTCTATTTCTCTCTCTCCCTTCCACTCTGAAATCAATTATATATATATGACTCTTTATACACATCTACCCCAACCTAATCCTCTAACCCCACCCTACCTCCATCTCTTAAACTTAATAGAAGCAAAGCTCATTCAGACATAGGTATAAACAGAAGGAAATCATTTTGGTTCGAGTCTTATAATTAAGGACCATAGCATGGGACTTAGGGGAAAGTAGGGATTTTACAATTGAAGTTGGAATCCTCACTCCATCTCTTTGCTCTGTGTCTTTGAAGGAGTTATTTAACCTCACTAATCCTCTGTCCTGTAATCTGTATAGGAGACAATAAAACCAACTGCACAGTTTTCTGTGAGGATTATATCAGATCTTATCTCTGAAATAATCTAATAGAATACCTGGTATGGGATAGTTAGACAATAAATGCAGCTATCTTATTATGCCATGTTTTTCTTCTGGGATTAGAACTGGACCACTATGTCAGTTGCACATTTGTGTTTAACATGAATTGGGGACAAAGAACCTGGAATAGATGCCAGGCTTTGCCACTTAGGGGTCTAAGCAGAACTCTCTGAATCTCAGTCTTCCCACTTGTGAAAGTGGATAATGATGTCTCACTTGCCTTTCTCAGAGCAAAATTGAGAGAATCAAATGACGTAATAAATCTGAAACAGCATTGAAAACAAATAGGAAAACACGTTCCATGAGGCAGCTTAAAAATGCATATCATTAATGACCAATTCAATTTTTTAGGAATTTAACTGAAAAAAAAATCTTAGAAAAAGGACCCCAAAAGCATATTCATCAAGAAAGTAATTGCAGCAGTGTTATTGCTAAGGAAATTTAAAAGAATCTAAATACTCAATGACAGGGAATTATTAAGTAGATTAAAATGCGTTTATATAGTGGAATGTCTCCAGACATAAAAGTCATTTTTTAATAAACCTGAAAGAATATATACCACATTGTTTTTAAAGAAGTCATCACTGCGTGGTAGTGTTCTTAGTGACTTTCCTTTTCTGCTTCTACATATATTCAAATTATTTTATGAATAATATATGCCATTTGTACAATAATAACAGCAGTAATAATAATGGTTACGAAACAATATATAAAATATGGAGAACACAGTCCTAATGCCAGTGTGTGAATAGAGTGGGGCATAAGTAAATGTTCATTATTCAGGAGGAGATAATTTTCTGATTGCCTCCAGAATAGCTGATATTATAGAAAGATGCTCTAAAAGGATCACCCCTTGATCTTCAGAGTCTCATAGTGGTACAACATGTTAGTGATTTTTCTTTCTTTTCATATTAATTGAGGAGGCAGGAATACCAGTGAAAAATTTGACTTTTCAAGTCAACTCAACTTTTTTAATCTCATAAAAGAAAAAAAAAAACTTTCTTCCTTTGGGCACTGCTACTCTTCATTGAATGTAATGTAAATAAAATGTGACATGATGCTGTGGAGAGGTTTGGGGGCCTAGCTGAGGTGTGGGCCTTATATGGCTATTAAAAGGAATATTCCATAGATGCTTCTCAAGTGGGGATGATAGCAGTAGACTTTCATAGCATACATACTCTAGTGAGGTCCTCAGTACAGATAGACTAGACGCCAGAATCTTTGTTTTTACTGACTGACCCTAACTCCCTGGCCAAAGCTTATGGATCAAGGTGGAGGTACATGCCTTGAGATGACTTGTATGCAAGTTAGATTCTCAAGACACATATTCTATGCATCTCAGAAATGTGGGCATAGTATTGGCAATGAGGGAAGATCCTGGAGCTACAGTTGCTGAGGTCTTGGGGTCTGCTCTGACTCTTTACTCTGAAGCCTTGATTGTCCAAGTCCATCTTCCATTTTATTGACTGCCCCATTTCCCTCATAATGAATCAGCCCCCTCTTATTTTAATGAATAGTCTGAGTCATTTTATGTTGCTTAAAACCGAAAGGATGTTACATAATGAAGCATGGTTCTATCAAAAGAGCCATTGGATGAAGAGCATGGGATTCCTCAACTATGTCATGGATAATAGACATGAAAGTACTTGTCTCATATCTGCTTTTAGGAAGCAGTAGAGATGAATAGAATGGGCTTTTACTGGCTCTTGAATTACTCAAAGTTGCCTGAGAGGATTGCTATTATGGGGGCCCTTTTAGAAAAAAGAAACTAGCATTGTTAAATGTGACTCATGGACTGAAATGGTCTTGGAAAACACTGGGGAAATTTGGTGGCTAGTGCAAGAGACAGATCCCAGCCTCAAATTTTGTGATTCTAGTTGAGCAAGTAGGGAAAATTGTCACATTCTGTAGAATGGTTCATAGTGATCTTCTTAAAGAAGTCATGCAGAATGGAGGAAGAGGAAGATGGCAATCGTCAGGAAGGTAGGGAGGGAGAGAATGTGACTGAGAGAGGGAAAGATAGAGGAGTATGTAGACGTGTGTGTTGTGTGTGTATAAGCTAGGGGCAGTTAAATTCTGTAGGTCTTCCAAGGGGCTGCCAAACCGGGCAGTCTTAGACAGCGGAGCCCCACACACAAAGTGGACACTCTGGGTGGCCAGTGTGAGCACAGAGACCATGCCATCTTAAGACTAGGATCCTGGCCTCAGCACCACCCAATCACATCTCAGATGCAAATCAGGACCCTGCAGCCACTGGGGACAGAGACCTGCGACCATAGCTGCAGACCAACAAACAACAAGAATCCAGACATCCCGGATGCAGATTTCTGTGAGTCAAGAAGCCTATCCTCCACCCCGAGGCTTGTGAATAGCACCATAGTGACTGATAGACCCACCCCTCGAACAGGCCGCAGCGCCCTATGGGAATTTGACCTTGGGAGCATGTGCACAGGCTACAGCAATATACTACAGGAATTTGAGCTGGTGCACACACAGAGACTGAGAATCTGCTTCCCACAATGCAATCTGGTGACCAAATCTGAAGCCTACACAGGACAGCACTGCCTCCTGACTTCGATTTTGGGCAAGTGTACACAGAAGTCTGTTTTCTGAAGCATAGGAGCAGACTTCTGCTGGCCCAGTGCTACTGTGCAGCCCAGTCCCCCATGGTGACTGGGACCCAGATTCTCCCAGCGGGAGGCAGCACTGAGCACACCACTGACTTTACTCTGTTTCTTATCACGTATGCCTAGGATCCCTGACTCATAGCACATTCACACTAAAAGTCAGTGACTCCAGTTCTTGGTGCATGTGCACACAGGGACCCTGATTCTCAGGAGAGGCCACACGAAGTAACAGAGACTCTGGTACTCAATTCTTGGTACAGACACAGGGGAGCTCTGACACCTGGCATGTGCTAGGAAACTGATTTTTGGCACATGCCAAAAGCGCAGTGGGTGCAGGGTCCCTGATTCTAGGTGTACACAAGTGATGATACTGAGGACTGGTAACACTGACCCTGGGTGAGCCTGGTTCCCACCAACCCGCGGCAGCCAAATGTCTTCTGGTGATAGTCAGAATGGAGAGACAACACAATCCCCAGAGGAAAGAAAATGAGGATTCACCAGGAAGGAAATTAGTGAAATTGAAGCATGCAACATGACTGAAAAAGAATTCAGAGTAATGGTCATGCAATTCATATATTGGATGGATAAGAAAATCAACAACCTTTGCAAGAATCAGGAAGAAATAAAAAGTGATATAGCTACAATCAAAAACACCATGGAAAGTTTCAACAGTAGACTAGAAGAAGCAGAGGACCGAATTATTGAGTTAGAAGATAAGGTAGAGAAACAAGCTCAATCTGAACAGCACTTGGAGAAAAAAAATTAAAAAGCAAGAGGAAAGCCTTAGGGAGCTTTGGGACAACATGAAACAAAGTAGCATAGGTATAACAGGGATATCAGAAGGACAAGAAAGCAACAAGGATTAGAAAATCTACTTGAAGTAACAATGACAGAAAACTTCCCAGATATGGGGAAGAACAAAGTTACACAAGTACAGGAAGTCCCAATCAAGATCAACCCCAAAGGACCCACACCAAGACACATCATAAGTTCAATGTCAAATATTAATGACAAAGAGAGAATTTTAAAGATGATAAGAGAGAGACAAAGAGTTACCTACAAAGGATCCCTCAACAGATTATCAAATGATTTCTCAACAGAAACACATCAAGCTAGAAGGGAATAGAAGGAGGTATACAAAGTATTAAAAAGCAAAGGACTGGATACAAGAATACTCTATCCAGCAAGATTATCAACCAAAATTGAAGAAAAAATCAGGAGCTTTGCAGACAAAAAAGTTAAGGAAGTTTATCTCCACTAAAACAGCAATGCAAGAAATGCTAAAGGGAATGCTGTAAAAAGAAGAAATTAAAAAAAAAAAAAAAAGAAGGAACACAGGCACAAAAATAGAAATGACTACAAACAAGTACCTTTCAGTAATACCTTTAAATGTAAACGGACTAAATGCTCCAATCAAAAGATGTCAAGTAGGTGAATGGATAAAAAAAAAAAAAAGCATGACCCATATATATGCTGTCTACAAGTGACCCACCTCAGAACAAGGGATGCACACAGACTGAAACTGAAGGGATGGAAAAATATCTTTCAGGCAAATGGAAATGAAAAAAAGCTGGGGTAGCAATACTTATACCTGGCAAAATAGACCTCAAAATTAAGGCCATAACAAGAGATAAGGAAGGCCATTTCATAATACTAAAAAGGTCAATACAATAATAGGATATAACCCTGATAAATATATATGCGCCCAATGCAGGGGCACCCAAATACATAACAAATCTCTTGGAAGATATCAAGGGAGAGATTGACAACAATACAATAACAGTAGAGGACTTTAATACACCATTGACATCACTGGATAAATCCTCTAAACCAAAAATCAGCAAAGAAACAGCAATGCTAAATTACTCAGTAGATCAGATGGACTTAACTAACATCTTCACAACATTTCACCCCAAAGCCATGGAATATACATTCTTCTCAAGTACACATGGGACATGTTATACCAAACATTCAAGGAAAAACTAAAACCTGTCCTCCTTAGACTATTCCAAAAATTTCAAGAGGAAGGAATATTTCCAACCTCATTCAATGAAGCCAGCATCACTCTAAAACCAAAACCAGATAAAGACAACACAATGAAAGAGAATTATAGGCCAATATTCCTCATGAACATAGATGTCAAAATCCTCAACAAAATTCTAGGAAATCAGATCCAGCAATACTTCAGAAAGATTATACACCATAACCAGATAGGATTTATCCAGGGGATGCAAGGATGGTACAATAGCTGCAAGTCAATAAACATGATACATCACATAAACAATTGAGAAATAAAAATCACACAGTCATATCAATTGATGCAGAAAAAGCATTTGACAAAATCCAATACCCCTTTTTGATAAAAAAAAACAAAAAAACTCTTAGCAAGGTTGGAATAGAAAGATCATACCTCAGCATAATAAAAGCCACATATGACAAACCCACAGCCAACATCATACTCAATGGACAAAAACTAAAACCATTTCTCCTAAGAACAGGAACAAGATAGGGATGACCACTCATACCACTCCTGTTTTACATAGTACTAGAATTACTAGCCATTGTGATCGGACAAGAAGAAGAAATGAAAGGCATCCAAACTGAAAAAGAAGAAGTAAGCCTGCCCTTATTTGCAGATGACATGATATTGTATATTGAAAACCCTAAAGACTTCATCAAAAAATTATTAGTCTTAATATATGAGTTTAGAAAAATTAATGCCAAGAAATCTATGGCATTTCTTTACAATAGTGAACTTACAGAAGGAGAGACTAAAAAAGAAATCCCATTTACCATTGCACCAAAAAATTAATATACCTAGGAATAAACTTAACTAAGGAGGTAAAAAACAAACAAACACCTATATTCAAAAAACTACAGGACACTGCAAAAAGAGATAAAGGAAGACATAAATAAATGGAAGAACATACCGTGTTCATGGATTGGTAGAATCAACATCATAAAAATGTCCATACTACCCAAAGCTATCTATAGATTCATTGCGCTCCCCATTAAAACACCAATAGCATATTTCACAGACCTACAAGGAACTTTTGAAAAATTCATCTGGAATAAAAGAAGACCCTAAATAGCTGTAGCAATCCTGAGAAAGAAGAACAAAGTAGGTGAGATCTCAACACCAGATATGAAGCTATATTATAAAGCCACTGTTCTTAAAACAGCCTGGTACTGGCACAAGAACAGACATATAGACCAATGGATTAGAATAGAGAACCCAGAAATCAACCCAGACCACTATGCCTAATTAATATTTGACAAAGGAGGCATACACATAAAATGAAGTCAAGACAGTCTTTTCAACAAATGGTGTTGGGAAAATTGGGCAGATACATGCAAAAAAATGAAACTAGACTACAACTTACACCATACACAAAAATAAACTCAAAATGGTAAAGAACTTAAATATAAGATGGGAAACCATAAAAATACTAGATGAATCCATAGGCAGTGAAATCTCAGACATATATAGAAGCAATATCTTCACTGATACTGCTCCTAAAGCAATGGAAGCTAAAGATAAAATAAACAAATGGGACTACATCAAAATAAAAAGCTTTTGCACAGCACAAGATACCATCAATAAAATAACAATAAAGCCCACTATATGGGAGAACATATTTGTCAAAGTCATCACTGATAAGGGTTTAATCTCCAACATTTACAAGGTACTTATATAACTTAACAAAAGGAAGATAAACAATCCAATAAAAAAAATGGGCAATAGACCTGAATAGATACTTTTACAAGGAGGACAGAAGGAAGGCCAAGAGACATATGAAAACATGCTCCAAGTCACTAATTATTCAAGAGATGCAAATTATACAACAATGTCAGAATGGCTATCATCAACAAGTCAACAAACAACAAGTGTTGATGAGGAAAGGGAGTAAAAGGTACTCTTTTGCACTGCTGGTGGGAATGCAGACTGGTGCAGCCACTGTGGAGAACAGTATGGAGTTTCCTCAAAAAACTAAAAATGGAACTCCCATGTGACCCAGCAATCCCATTTGTAGAAACATACCCCAAGAAGTTAGAAACACCCATCAGAAGGGATATATGCACCCCTATGTTCATAGCAGCACAATTCACCATAGCTAGGATTTGGAAACAGCCTAAATGCCCATCAGCAGATGAAAAGATTAAAAAACAGTGGTACATCTACACAATGGGATACTATGCTGCAGTGAAAAAAGAAGGAATTCTTGCCATTTTCAACAGCATGGATGGAACTAGAGAACATTATGCTAAGTGAAATAAGCCAGTCAGAGAATGATAAATACCACATGATCTCACTCATTTATGGAATACTATACAGTGGTACCTCGAGATACAAGTGCCCTAACATACGAGATTTTTGAGATACGAGCCACTGAGCAAGCAATTTTTGCTTTGATATACAAGCAACATTTGAGATAGGAGTAATCGCATGGATCAGCCGGCTGCACACGACCCACTAGTTTACCGTGACTCAAGCGTCTCATAGTTTCCCACGCCTCAAGGTTATGGAACAAATTAAACTCGTATCTCGAGGTACTACTGTATAATGAACAATATAAACTAATGAAAAGGGACAGATCCAGAGACAGAAAAGCATTGATCAGGTTGTCAAACCTCAGAGGGAAGGTAGGAGAAGGTGAAGGTAAGGGGGAGAGGTCAACCAAAGGACTTGAGTGCATGCATATAAACCTAACCAATGAACATGGACACCAGGGATATGAGGGCATGAGTGACGAAGTTTGGGAGGGTTAATGGAGGGTTGAGGACACATATGTAATAACTTAATCGATAAAGAAATTTAAAAAAAGAAGCCATGAAAAGCTAAGCTTTTTAAAGTGTAAAATAAATATTATTTAACATTGTTATGTTTCCATATCCTACATAGATATTATTTCTTTTTTTTGTTAATTCTCAACTGAGGATATTTTTTCCATTGATATTTAGAGAGAGTAGAAGAGAGGAGGAGAGGCAGAGAGAAACATCTATGTGAAAGATACACATTGATTGGTTACCTCCTGCATTGCCCTTACCAGGACTGAGTATCAAGCCTACAACTGAGTTACATGTCCTTGACCAGAATTGAACCTGGTATTTTTCAGTCCATGGGCCAACACTCTATCCACTCAGCCAAACCAGCTAGGGCTAGATGTTATTTCTGTGCCTATACACATGTGTATACTAGTGATCTCCATCCCTGATTTTCGAATAGGCCGTGACATCTTCAATTGCCTCAAGATACATTGAAAATTAATCCAAGATTCTTGAAACAGAATTAAATGTCATACCTGCTCATTATAAAAATAAATTTAGGCAAGAACGAGTTTATGCCCTGGAATTAAACCAATGGCTTTTAAATGCTGCTTGTTCATGGAGGTTTAGAGTTGCTGATTTAGGAACTGCAAGAAAAGGCAAATCTATCAAAAAATACAGTGAGAAAAAGCTGTGCTTGTGATGGGAAAAGATTGAGAGCTGGTGACAAAAGCTGTTGAGTTGAGAACACCTTGCCACTTATTATAGTTAAGATAACTTGCCTTGCCTCGGGCTCTTTATTTTAATGCAGACGTCTGAAAGTGAGTGGGTGATTGAGGGAAATGGGGAGAGGTTATATGTCTTCACAGGGCAAGATGGCAATTGAGTGACTACCAAACCCATCCCCTGTGATGTTAATATATGCACTCATTGTTCCACCCTCTTTTCTAGTAACAGGTAAACAACATTTGTCACCTGCAATAGACTACTTTTCACTTCCAAACTGATGGTGAGCCGACATTTGTATTTCAAGTACCAAAGCTCAGGCTGCAGAAGCAAGAGGCCCAGAAGAGATGTATTTGGTGGGTAGAAAGAAAAAAAAACAGGACAAGTTTCGCATGTACAATTCGGCAGATCGTTCATAAGTCTGGCCTCCATGACAGGAGATGGCCTAATGCCTCATTAATTCCCACAGAGATGACTGTGATGCATCACCCCCTTTCAATCTGAAACTGAGTAATGCACTTAAAAAAAAACCTAATTTGCACATGTTTAATGCGTTCATTAAGCTATTAGTCTTTCAACAAGAGATTTAATAGCAAATTAACATTTTTTTAAATAAAAAAAAAATCCCCCCAAAGTCTGCATGAATACAATTATTTTGTATTTTGAGCACAATGGACTATAGGAGAAAACACTTGGCACTAGTGAGGGTGTGGAAAAGACCTTCTTGGATTCTTCTCATTCATTACACAATTAGTCACCCTGGGGCATTATTTCCCTGAATAACAAATATTTCTGCAGAACAAAAGGCCTACTGGAAGTAGATATGAGAAGGTCAAAGGCAGAAAAAACTCCAAATGGGCTAATTCTGTGAACTGAATCATAATAAACTGAAAAAAAAACGACTAATCTTAAACATAAGGTTTGTGAAATGATAGAAATTGAATCTGCTTGGTCCACATTCAAAGATCAGTATTTACCTACCATTCATTTTGCTCCTGTTATGAGTTAAGCACACATGGGTTAGATGTTACAAAAAGCTTAAGATAAAGAAAAAATAACATGTATTATTTTTCTCAATGAGTGTTTGTTGAATATTTACTATGCAATGTGTGCCATGTTGAGCTAGATGGATAAATCACACGTTCTTTTCTTGAGGAACTTACCAATGAATTTTGGGAGATAAGCATATAAGTGAAAAAAAAAAAACATGTTCAGATTTTTAAAATTTGTATTGAATTTTTTTAGAGTAACATTGCTTAATAAGATCATGTAGGTTTCAGGTGAACAATTCTATAATACATCATTTGCATATTGTATTGTGTGTTTGTCATCCCAAGTGAAGCCTCCTTTCATCACTATTAATCACCCTTTTACCATCTTTTACCTCCCTTATCCTCCTTTCCCTCTGGTAACACCATACTGTTGTCTGTGTCTCTGAGTTTTGTTTGTTTGTTTTGCTTAATCTCTTCACCTTTTACACCCAACCCCAAACTTCTTCCCTCTGACCTCTGTCAGTCTGTTCTATGTATCCATGCCTCTGGTTCTATTTTGTTTGTCAGTTTATTTGGTTATCATGAGATACTTGTCTTTATATTACTGGCTTATTTCACTTAGTATAATACCCTCTAAGTCCATCCATGCTGTCACAAAGGGTAATGTTTCCTTTTTATGGCCAAGTAGTATCCCATTGTATAAATATACCACAGCTTTTTTATCTATTAATCTACTGATGGACACAAGAAAAAGACAGTTATCTACCAGGAAGCTTCCATAGGACTATCAGTTGATTTCTCAACAGAAAACATTTTAGGCCAAAAGACTGTCATGATATACTCAAAATGATGAAAAGCAAGGCCATACAACCAAGGCTACTTTATTCAGCAAGACTATCATTTAAAACTGAAGGAGAAATAAAGAGCTTTCCAGACAAGAAAACCTAAAGGACTTTGTTACCATCAAACTAGTTACAAGAAATGTTAAAGAGTCTTCTTTAAGAAGATGGGGAAAACAAAAATAGAACAGTGGAATATAGTTAAAGGAATAAAATGGTAATAAATACTTACCTGTTAGTAATCACTTTAAATGTAAATGGCTTGACTGCTATAATCAAAAGACATAGGGTAGCTGAACAGATAAGAAAACAAGACCTATATATATGCTGTCTACAAGAGGCCCACCTCAGAACAAAAGATATACAAAGATTAAACGTAAAGCAATGTAAAAAGATATTTCACGCAAGTGGAAGTGAAAAAAGGAAAAGCTGGGTAGCAGTACTTACATCTGACAAAATAGACTTTAAAACAAAGGCTATAGTAAGAGACAAAGATGGGTGCTACATAATGATAAAGGGAGTAAGCCAACAAGAGGATGTAACCCTTGTAAATATTTATAGACCCAACATATGAGCATCTAAATATATAAAGCAAGTCTTCATGGACATAGAGGGAGAGATCAACAGTAATATAATCATAGTAGGGGATTTTAACACCCCATCAACTTCAGTGGATAGAACTTCTAGAAAGAAAATCAACAGTGAAACAGCAGACTTAAATGACACACTAGATCAGGTGGATTTAATTTAAATCTGAGCATTTCACCCTAAAGCAGCAGAATATACATTCTTTTCCAATACAAATGGAACATTTTCTAGGATAGACACAAGACATATTTTAATAAATTTAAGGAGATTGCAATCATATCAAGCATCCTCTCTGACCATAATGTTATGAAAATAGAAATCTATCATTTAAAAAATCAGTTTTAAATCTTAAAACCATAGGCATAGCAAAGTGCTTTGAGAGCAAAGCTGAAGGAAATTCTAAATTAAATGGGTGATTTAGAGAAAGCTCTATGGGTAAAGTAAAGTTTAGGCTGGCTCTTTAAGATTGGCACACATTAGACATGCAGAAATGACTGGAAAATATACTCCAAATTGAGTGATGGCACCAAAAAATGTACAAAGGGAAATATGTCATACATAATGGGAAAAGATTACTTTGGTTTTGCATCTATTTTAGTCAGTTTGGGCTTCTAACATAGCACATACCATATAACAGAATACCATAGACTCAGGGGGTTGACAAAAAATATTTGTTTCTCACAGTTCTAGAGTTTGGGAAGTTCACAATCAAGGCACTGGCCGATTCAATGCCTGGTGAGAACCCTCTTCCTGGTTTCCAGAGGGCTATCTTTTAGCTGTGCCTTCACATGGTGGAAAGAGCAAGAGAGTTCTCTTGAATTTGGGAAGGGAGCATAAATATTCAGTCCATAACATCTACCCTATTGTACATTTACCCATAGTCTTTCCTCCATGAATTTTAATGTGTTTTACTATATAAATTAGAATTTAGTTCTCTATGGAAGCAGAGAAGACATGAAGAGCATACTCATTGATTAGTGCCCACGAAGAAATGTATATGCTATTTTGAAAATGCGCTCTATCCAGCAATATAACTATTATGTTTCTGTTGAGAAGAAAACGTTTTTCACTTTCAGTATTTAACGATCTCAGGGTAAAACAATTTCCAATGTATCCCATTAAATAAATATGGATTATTATAGCACTCTAAATAGATATAGCTTAAGGACATTGCCTCATCTGCTTCTATTCCCACCCTCATCAAATTTCTTATTTGTGCAATCCATGGCACATTATGTACTTTCTTTAATTATAGACTATCATATTGCATGTATTTTCTCCCCTAAGTGTATGTCTGCAAAATGAACCCAATGAAAATTTCATTTTACTTTAATGAATTATATTTAAAATTGAAATCTAGGGTAAAATTTGCTATATTAGACAATCTATTAATAGCAGTGTGCATTATTCTTTCGTTGCCACATACATACCGCGTTGGTTCAAAGAAGATCCTTAAATTATTTCTGAGAAAAGACTCTACACTGATTGACAACTGTACAATACTGGTTATTAATATTATTCCCCACTTGATGGATTTCTCCCACCATGATATACTTCAGAAGTTCCTGGGGTGAACTCTGATTTGTCTCCTTGGGAACAAAGGAAAGAAGAAATAAATCTTGAGAAAGCTCGACATTCATCTTTTTGGAAAAGAGTAAAGAATCAAATGAGTAAATAACATCAACATCAATATTCGATGTCTACACGCACACCCAAACTTTGAACATCTGTCTTCCTGCCACTAATGACTTTGTTCCAGATGTAATCCAAATATGCTGGCAAATGGAGAGCAGAGGGGAGAGCACAATTTACTTTGCAAGCAGTTGGTGGTTATTATCACTATTTTTTTTTCTTTTTAAAAAAGATATGCATTTCAAAAGTGATACGACAGTCTGCACTGATTTGTTTGAAATGACAGTGAAATAAATCTAACATCACCTTTAGCTTTGCTCTGTTGTGTGTGGTGAACACACAACCCTCCTAAAAATAGAGACAATGTGATACAATGGCAACTATGTGGATTTTGGAGTCAGTCATGAATTTGAAGCTGAGCTTATCAACAGCCTCTTATTTATTGATATGAACAAATTCCCCACTTATGCCTCTGATTTTCTATATGACCTTACAAAAGTCATTGTTGTTAATAAAAATAATACTAGGAATAGAAGAAATGAGCATTGGATAGTGTATATTAAGTGTTCTACTAAGTCAGTGGTCGGCAAACTGTGGCTCGCAAGTTTCCAGACCACTGACCTAGACTCTCGATTCCCAGAATTACAGGCTATTGTTGTTCCTTCTGATTAAGCTCTGATCCAGTGGTTGGCAAGCCACAGTTTGCCGACCACTGTCCTAAGTGATTTACACGAAATAACTCTTTCATAGTCTTCATATTTGCCCTATACATGTTACCGGACTAAAGGGGTCCATTTGCCTGTGCACATCAAAGCCCAATAAGATATGAAGAGGAGTTTGCAACAAAGAAAATCAGGGTTTATTTTTAGGACACTCCCAAGCCAGGAGACAGGTTCGCTAATCCTCAAAAACCTGGTTCCCCCGTGGCTTCCAGGGTGGGGGTTACACAGGGAAAATCATTAATAATGATGACTAAGGGAGTTAGGATCCTGGTCAGGGCTCTGCTCTCCACTGATTGTTAGGTGCCAGGGAAGAGGATGGTCGATCATTGCATTTGCTCCTGATGTCAGCCATGGTGTGGCTCTGTCTGGTTTTGTAATAATGTGTGTTTGGCGGGGTCATGTCTCAGTTTGGCGCTGAAACACTACTAAGGCTGGGAAGAGGTTTGTCAGCTTCCCCAAATTTAGTTATTTAGGAAAGTGTGCGGCTGAGACCCAAAACTGGCCTTCAGAAGCCAAACGCTCTCTGTTCTCCACCTTCGCCATGGTGCCTCATCTAGAGTATGAAGAGTGTGTTGAAAAGTTCTAATTTATTGGGTGCGTTGTGATTGAAGACTCATGCTCTTCCCTAGATGACCTATTCCTTAATTTATGACAACTTGGAAGTAAATATATCCAATTTAGTGTTAGCTACTGGTAGGAGATAGAGAGCTCAGTGACTGGGATGTTTAAAAGATTTCTAAATGCCATTTTTAGCTCTGGCTGGATGGCTCAATGGGTTGGAGTGTGGTTCCGTACACCAAAAGGTTGCAAATTTAATCCCTGGTTGGGGCACATACGGTAAGCAACCAATCTATGTGAGGATAAAAACAAACAAGCAAACAAATAAATAAATGCCATATGCAGCCTGCAACATGGAGAGTGCAGCTAGACATACTTGACACATTGCAATTCCAATGTGTCTTTCTGCCAACAGATATCACTGTGTCCTGTGAAGCCCGAGTCCGGGCGAGCCGGGGAGTAATGAAGCCCTGCGTCTCATGTCATTGGCGCTGGCATTTCAAGCACCACATTCATAACACGAGTCACAAACTGCTGGTCCCTCTCTCCTTCACTAAATTGAAATCGTTCCGCGGGGGAATGTGGCCATAGGGATGAAAGACAAATCACATTCCTTTTTCCACCGCACAAAGAGAAGGTGTTGACAATGTTTGTTCGGAAGAGTAACATCTGCAAATGGTCCCGGACATGGTGACATTATGCCTGGCCATCCTTCAGTAAAGGCGTCCACCAACATATTAAGAGGTGGAGAGATGGGGCTATTATTTTGGCCTCTGTTTTTTTTTTTCCTTTAGCTGTAAGCAATGAGGAAATTCTGGACTCAGGTGGCGTTCCCAGCTCATCTCAGTTCCCTCTGTGCAGCAGCGTGGGATCTGGTTGCTATGAACAGAAACCTAGATGCAAATTAGCTTAAGTGAAAAAGAAGCCTACATAATTTTATTAACCATTGTCACCCCAGTAAATTTAATTTAAAGACTCCTAGGTCCAGAAAACAGTAAGCTGGTTACCAGAGGGAAAGGGGGATAGGAGGAGTTAGAAGAGGGTAAAGGTGAGGGGTCAAATATATGGCAACAGAAGGAGACTTGACTTTGGATGATGAGCACACAATGCATTATAGAGATGATGTACTATAGAATTGTACCCTTGGAACTTATGTAATCTTATTAATCAATGTCACGCCAATAGATGTAATACAATGAAAAAATAGTAAATAAATAAGATTTAAAAATGAAAAGATTTAATGGATCTCGAGATAAAGAGAAACCCGGGTTACTAAATTCAGATGCTGGATAATGGGGCACAAAATATACAATGAGGATCAATTATTCTCTTCCCAATCGTGATGTCTCTGAGATTTTGTTGTTGTTGCCCCATGATTTCAGCAATGTTTCTGGTATCTTCTGAGCCTCCTGCTTTCTTATTCCTGTCCAGTAAAGAAAAGAATGGTTCTGCTTTCCAGATAGCTTTAATAAGATGCCCCAGAATTTATTCTTCTTGTCTCCGATTGGCTGGCTTTTGTTTCATATTGTGTTCAACATTAGAATGCACATAGATAGTAGCCTAAGATCTATGCCATAATTTTAACCATTTGCCTCTTTTTGCATATTTGCTAAATTTCTCTTGCTTTTTTATTCTGCTTTCTATTCCAGCCTCTCTTCTGATCAAATGCACAGTGTTTCATAGAACCCTGTCCCACCCCCACACCCTACACCTCAAGCATTCGGAGAGATAGTGGGACCACCTTGAGGAAGATTTCATCTGAGGGGTGGGGGGTCGTGATCTAGTTCCAGAAATTGGTAAATTGAAAAGGAAAAGTCAAAGGGAACGTTTCAGATTTGGCAACAGGGAAGAGTGTATGAAGGAATAGTGTCTTAGTATTAGGAATAGCCCCATGTCTTAAGGAATTAAAACATATTAAGCCAGTTCCTCAGGTTCTCATACGCGCAAGGGTAAAGGAAATGTTGGAGTGTAGGCACAACGTGATCTAGGCACAGACGATTCGTCCAATATGATATTCTCACACTTTGTCTTTCTCTTTGTATCGACTATTCTACATTGTGAAATGGATTCCAAATAAAGGGCCCTGGAGAAGGCACCTGTCAGCTTCATTCTCCAGGTACTGTGACCACCAGGAAAGAGGCAGCATTTCCAGGCAGAGGCAGTATTACCAGGGAAGCAGATTATGTTTAGTTCCTGTACCAATTTCCCCAAACAATAATGGTTGTCAGAAAAGTACCATATGTATTCATCAATTTATGCACTTGTTTGCTTGCTTTCTTCAGACTTGTGTCACATGATCACTGCTCTGATCTGAAAGCTTAGCAGGGAAATGAGAAAGAGAGAAGCGTGCTGGCATCTGAAAATACGAGCTACCATGATGCTCTAAACTGAAGGACAAGAATGAGTTAGTGTTTGGGGGGTAGATGAAGGCAGAGGATCCGTAACAATATTTATTGAGTCATTAATGTGTTCTGAACTCTATTGCATGAATTGAAATAATATGCAAATGAACTAGATGTCATCTTAGTCCCGAAGGAATCATTTGCTTTTGGAGCCAACGAGAGGCAAAATGGAGGTGGCTACAATTCTAAAGAGAAGGGTGTCACCCCAAGTGCCATGAGATGCAGTGATGGCCAAGGATCCTCAGAAAAGCTTTGTAGGGGATATGAGCCTTCGAAGGATAAGCATATGAATGTCCATGACACCTGTGAGCTCAGTGTGTGGTGGAGATGGGGAGGAGCCTAAGAGCTGGAACAGTGAGAAAAAAGCGAGATGTTTGGAAAAGTGAGCAAGACCTGTTTTCTCAGATGTGAGGTCCCAATGTGAGATCCAGAACACTGAACTTGGTATTTTTCACCAGAGACCCAGTGCACAAAGTCGTACACCATTGGGATCTCTTGGCCTGGCCTGTGGGATTGGGTGAAAGGGTCTCTCCAGCATGCCCTGAGGGGTCTCACATTGTGAGAGGGTGCAGGCCAGACCAAGGGACCCCACCTGTGCAGGATTGGGACAGGAGAGGGACATAGAAAGATGGCTAGCTGAGGAAGGACTGTGGGAGGGCTCCAGGGTCGCTCTCACTCAGTCCCGATTGGCCAGACCACTTCAGTAAGCTAACCTACCAGTCGGAGCATCTGGCCCCTCTAGGTGAATGCACATCATAGTGAGAGTTTGAGCGGTCTTAACATATAATTAGCATATTACACTTGAGTTTAACAGCCAACCAGATGACCAGACACTTAGCATATTAGGCTTTTATTATATATGATTATAAGATGGTGTCAAAAAATTTAGTTCCAATGCCTTTAATTTCTTTTTTAATTGCACAATGATTGGAAGTTAGAATGCATTAGGGTAGAGTAACATAAAGGTATTATATATTCATGAAGAGTACACTATACATAACCACAAGAATATAAAAATATGTTTAGCTATGGTAATAAGAAAGAATGAGAGAGGGAGGGAGAGAAAGGAGACATTTAGCAAAAGATTCATAAAGGTTTAGTTAAGGGCATGGTCATGCACTTTCTTTCTGAGTTTAATTTTCTATAGGCAAATAGAGCAGTAAAGATTAACGTTAATTTAGCTACTGTTTTTTAAGTGTACTGTTATTATAATGAATGTAAGTCTTGCAGAAGAGAATTATCCAAGGCACATGGAGATTATGTGTTCAAAGCAGGATTCCAGGCGAAGCAGGGTTTTTTATTCTTTATTCTTTTCAGACCTCCAGAACCTGTGGTCTGAACTACTTGGCTGTACTTTCTCTTGGTCAGAAGGAACCCTGTGAGGGTATAAAGGTGGAACAAGAAAGACATCTGTATGGAGAAATAAAAGATGCTTTAAGCTTAGATGATCAAAGGAGAAACAGAGGTTGTCATCCACACACACAAACAGGAATGCTGGCGTTTGGAGCAGGTGCAGGTCCAAGAAGGAGGAAAAGGAGTTCTTTTTTGTCGGGGGCAGAAAATGGCATCATACCCCCAGCCCAGAGAGCTTGGCCATTCTCTCCTCGTGCTGCCCTGTCCTGCCTCAGCCGCTCCATGAACGATGCGCAGCTGCTCTCCCTCCGCCTTGTTCCAGGAAAGCATCTGGAAACACACAGCACTTAGCCCTGCTGCCCAGACAAAGGCATTGTTTCTTTAATAACACGTCTCTTGGAAACCGTCTCCAGAGCCACTTCAGAAGCCAGGCTGTGCTGACCCTGACATGACGGAGTTTGCTCAGTTCTGCTGGGCAGAGGAGTTTGGGGAAGCTAGAGTGGGCACCTCCAGGGAAGGGACAATGGAATTTGGAGGTGATGTTGGTGAGAATCCCTTACATGTCAACAGGCAAGTCCTCTTTAAGATGGTGGGACACATCGTTTATTGAATCGTGTGTGTGTGTGTATGTGTGTGTGTTGTGTGGGTGTGCAAGTATAGTGTCTTAAGACCCAGCAGAAGTGAAATATTACTCCAACTCATGTAATAATGACAACATACTCTAAAGTGACACTTGCTGTTTGCATCCCACAGGTGGCAGTGAGGGGGAGGGGCTGTCATTTACTGAGTGCTGAGCATAGGCTTGGCACATAGTTGTAGCCCCTGATACGTATGCACATCGGTAGCTGCAATCCTTGGTTCCTGGCTCTCTCCTTTCTTCTAAGACAATGTCGGATTTTTGAGGCCATTTTTCCAGCCATATCTCTAACAGAGTTATGATATATTCTTTACTTTTAAGGATACATGTGCTTAGATTAGACCCGCTGTGGGGCCACACTGACCACCAGGGGGCAACTCCCACATTGAGTGTCTGCCCCTGGTGGTCAGTGCACATTGTAGTGACCAGTGGTTCTGCTGTAGCAGTCACTTAGGCTTTTATTCTATAGATAGGTTGTTTATCACAGCAAATTAGAGAATGTCCATTCAGTATTTAGCATCAGATAGTTGGCCAATAAATATTGATTATACCAGTTATTCCAGTTAACTGAGGGGCAAAGGGCACCAAGTTAGCAGAGGAGGCATCAAATTCAGACATTCCATTTTCTCAGGGGTAGCTTGAAGGATTTGCATTACAGAATAACCCAGAGACGTAAAACGCTGAGAAAGTGGAGTAAGCACATTGATAAATAGTTCTAAGTAAAAGCAATTTCAGCCTGAGACCCTTAGGCTGTCTTCTCTCTCTTTGGCGACTGTCAAATCCCAGAGATATGGCTTCTCACAGCAACAGACACAGAGACAAATTATGCTCCGGATAAGGTACGGTTTTCTTTAACTACACTTGAAGTCCAGGTGGGTCAACTTACTGTCAGAATAAAGTACAAGCATAAATTTAAAGCAAAAGACAAGTTGAGATGTAGGTATGTGTGTGCACAAGTGTGCACAAATGCATGCCTATATGTGTACACTAGTCTAAGTAAAGCATACTTCGTCTTGGAAGATAAATCCTTCCTTTTCTTTCCCTTCTTGGATTTATGAAGTCAGACAGGCACTTTTCCCATTCACTTCATTCTCCGCTGCCCATTTATTCCATTTATTGAAACCTTGGGGGATCTCCAAAAAGCACCCACCAATTGTGCCAGCCTTGCCTAGAGCCGCACCACTGTCTGTGAAGAACTTGAAAGCCTGAGCTCCTTTCAGAACCATTATGAAATAGCTCTTTCTTCCCGATGGCTTCTGATGGCCACTGGCCTGAGGAAACAGCTGGGAGAAGCATTAGACGATTTGTGAGATTCAGATGTGAAACCATAAAGGAAATGGAAGGAAGCAAAATAACAAAAAAAGAGAGAACTATTCCTAAGATGAAATTGTATGCTTGTTTAATATACTTTAATAATCTATCAAACCAATTAACACGGTTTAACTTGTAATGGTTCTTTGAATTTTGTGGTGTTTCCTTCGCATTCATAAGACAGACTTTAGGACACAATAACCCCAAATCCAGGTAGAGCAGATTTTATTATACATATTTAATGAATTAAAACAACCATAACCATGACCATCAAAATAAGTAGACTGTACTTTCCATTGACTTTCTTTCTGAACTCACTCCCACCCTATGTGTCTCCCTTCCCACCAAGGCAGCCTAAGGATTAAATATAGGATATTGACTTTTAACCACAGTCCTGGAAGTTACTTGAGTAGTTAATTTGAATAAGTCACCACAAGAAATTATCAGCGGTTCTCAATTTAGGGTGTAAAATCGCCCCTAAATATATGGAACTGTGTAGGGGTGTATGTTTCTTTAGGAATGCATAATATTTAACAGGAAATTAGTTTCTGGAGGCCAAAATCTCACTTGTTGAGAGTGATTGGGGAAGATCATGAAAAAGGTGATTTCGAATACGTACTGATATGATGGTTCTGTGATGAGAACACTTACTCTCAATAACAGAGAAGGGTCATTTGGATGAAAATGAACTCAGATGATAAAGGTCAGGCTGTAAAGTATAAAGGAAATACATATTCAGAGACCCTCCTCGCAAGAGATGTTAATTTTACAGTTCACAGAGTCAATCCTCACATACTAACACTGGTAGAGGTATTAGATAACATTGATGAATTTGATTTTATTAAGATTATCTGATTTTATTAAGATTATTACTGGCAGAGTTACTTTGGATTTTGTTAGTTTGGTCAGGGAGTGGGGAGAAAGAGAGAGAGAGAGAGAGAGAGAGAGAGAGAGATGAAGTTAAAGGTTAGAGGAAGAGCTTGGGGGGGGTGTCAAATGAAGCTATAGGGAGAGAGACATGTCATCTAAGCCTTCTGTGATTATGTGTCATGAAGGAACAAAGTACTCTGGTCTCCATGGCGGGAAGCAGGGAATTGAGAGTGGTGTAGAGCCTGTTAACATAAACGAGAGCAGACAAGATGGACCTGTCTGCAGCAGCCTCCCCACAACGTTTAGACAAGGCAGAGCTGTTTTTCCACCCTGTCATTCTCTCTGCAGCCAGCAGATGAGTATTTCATGGCGAAATGATTCAAAGTGAAAGAACCCATGGGTAATGCAGCAAGTCATCAAACATTCCTTAAGCCGGTGGTTGGCAAACTGCGGCTCACAAGCTGCGGTTTGCCGCTCTGTTGACTAATGAGTTTGCCGACCACTGGGATAGGGGCTTAATCACAAGGAACAGCAATAGCCTGCAATTATTGGAATCGAGAGTCTAGGTCAGTGGTTGGCAAACTCATTAGTCAACAGAGTGGCAAACCGTGTCTCATGGCTCGAGAGCCACAGTTTGCCAACCACCGCCTTAATCCATTTGATCTAGCTAGAGCAATCCCGTGCCATATCTGTCTTTTTGCAGACAAATTCCATGCATTCAATTGGATTTAAGTCTTTCTCTCCATTATGCTTTCCTCCTGTCCCTAGATACTGATAGGATTATCTGGCACCGGGCAAAGCACTTGCATAGATTTTAAAATAGGCCATTTCATCATTTGTATCAGTGTCTCAAGTCAGAGCCTGATTATTCCCACACTCAGAATCCATATCCCCTTATTTATCAAAGCCTAAGTCATTATATTTTGAGTTAAGGATCTTGTAGTCATATGGCTTCTCCCCAAAAGTATAAGATTCAGAAAATTGTATGACATTTCTTCTAACTTTTAAATATGTGTCCCAAAAATATATATGGTATAAGATAGTGGTTGGCAAACTGTGGCTGGCGAGCTGAGCTGCAGTTTGCTGCTCTGTTGACTAATGAGTTTGCCGACCACTAATATAAGATATCACAACATATTAGATCCTTAACAAATGCATTGGCCATAAATAACATGTCTCTGAATGGATGCTGTATTTGACCAGGAAGACTCACAAGCTCAGGGACTATCCTTAGATTCTAAGTAATGAAAGGAAGTTTGAATATTTATTACTTATAAAAAATGATGGAAATACAGTTTATATCTAAATAAGACATGCTCATTTATGGGGAGGGGGGGATGCTAGAACTGTCACACACATCTTAATCCTGTAAAATTACATATACTCTACTTTTAATATTTATATACATTTAATTTTCTATTACACATTCCAGACTGGTTCATGTGATTTGTACAAATCAAATTCTGTTAGGATTCTTGTACAAGCAATTAATGCTTTGCCATACCCATAAAAAAATCATATTCAGCACCACGGACAGCGCAGACTTGCTCTTTTTTGAACTACAGCTGTTTCTTGAATTATTTTGTTTTTTCCCTACTAAAACGTCCAGACACCCATCTGTTTCTTAATTGCAGGAGGGGTTGTTAAAAGACATCTTGAATTTTAACAACATCTTTTAAAATGAAGAAAAATGGACTAAAAGCAGACTAGGGGAGACTTTAAGTACTTTTGCAGGATTCAAAATTTGGCATCCCAGAAAGTGTGTGAAAACCTCCAGAGGCAAACATTGATCTTATAAAGATGAACAAATAGGTGGGGGATTAGTGATCAGTGATAACAAATGAAAGCTATCAGAAGAGGTACACAGACAATTGTCAGAGGACAGGGGATTTGCTGGTATGACCATTATATCAATTTTATAAGGATGGGAATGGAGAATGACAATGTTGTCACTGAAAAAGCACCAAGACATGGGAAGAAGTGAAATTTATATTGGGGGGGGTGGAGAAAAGGAGTTTCAAGAATTGGGTCTTAAAGATGAAAAGGGAATTCCCAATAACTTCTAATACAAAATAAAAAATAATCCTAGAATTGTGATCAGTTCTTCATCATTTTTGAAGAGATACCCCCCACAGTGTTGTTTTCCCAAGGTCTTAGGATTATAACTTTTAAAATGTTGCAGATGAGTCTGTGGCCAATGCGTGAAAATGATTATAAAAATGTGTGATTTTCCCCTACGCTGTGCATTGCTTATGGAGTGGGCAGTCTATTCTTTTTAGACTCCTATTCATTTCTTTATAAACACATTTGGCAAATATTTATTCGATTCCTACTATGTTTTAAGAATTTTGATAGGTGGTAAGTTTATAGGAATAGCCAAGGCCCAGTATAGGAGCTCAGATGCTGAAAAGGGAGAAAATTAAATTGGTTAAGAACAGGGCATGCCATGCGGAAGAAGAAAAATAAATACTGGCTTTTTTTCTGCTTTTTGTTTGTATGTATTATGTACAAAATTCATATTTTATTTATTTTTACTGGGTTATATCATTTCTCTCTGCTCACCTGAGTAGCCTTCTAATGTCTGCATAGTTAAACTTCCTACTCCCCATTAAAAAGGAATTTCTTTCTCTTAGAGCCTGGCTTTCTGCTAATAATAATATATCTATTATTGTTTATGTTATATTTAATAGATGTTTATTTAGTTATGATGTTAATAAATGACAATGAATTATTAAGAAAATATTAATGGAGGCCACAGGTCATTTTTTTAAAGAAAGAAATACTAAAAAATAATACTGTTGGTTTTTTTTTTTAAGTTTGGTGATTTCTTCTAGATAGCTTGTGCTTTTTATGAAATCTAAAAGCCTTAAATTCAAAATAATGCATGGTTTTATAGAGTAATTATAATAGTGATATTAATAAATAGTAGAAAATATCATTTACCACTATATGTAGGACATAGTATTATGTGCTTTCCTTGGTTTTATCTCATTTAATTTTTATTTAATCATCCCAATTTGTGAGGCATCTTTTTTCATGTTACAGATATGAAAGCTAAGACCTGGAGGGCTTATCTAATTTACCCAAAGTCAAACAGCTGTTATGTGTATTCTTGTGTATTTTAAGACACTTCTGTTGTACTTAGTCTTTGCCAAGAATTGTTTTAAATACCGTGCTAAACCAAAGTGAATTCTTTTGTTTGTATTATTATATTCATTTTATAGGTGTGGAAACAGAAGCATCATAAGGTTACGTTGCTTAAGATCACACATTTACACAGTGATGGAATCAAGTGTGGGCCAGACAGTCTGACTTCAGAGTCTGGGTCCTTCAGTAACACTCCGCGCCTTTAGCTAATCCCTTAAACTGTACTTTACAGCTATTTACTCCTTACATCCATCTTGCATATCCCTTTTAATGCCAGGGACTTCGAACCAACACTTTGCCATTATGTGTGATCAATTTTTGGTGACAGCCACGTATTTCTGTAGAGGTTTGGGAAGCCACTGAACTTGCTTTCAACGGCACCTGGACTCTCAGATCAGTTGTCCCCAAATCTAAAGAACCATCATCAATGCACTCTTGTTCTCATCAGGGGCGTCCTCCTCCAACCTCAAATTTCAAGCCCTGGAACCTTCTCTTCCCCACCACACACATACACACAGGCAGTTATATATGGTATGCACTTCTGTTTATAACACCTATGCTTCCTGCTTCTCGCAATTTCCCTCAGCTCTTCTTTCTGTGCCAGTTCTAATCTCAACTTTATTATAAAGGCCTCCTTTATATCAGAAACCTTCTCACAGAATGTTCCCGCACCTTGCTTTTGTTCCTGAAACCAGCTCTCCCCTGAAAACACTTCTTCTCTGAAACCTGTTTATTATTTCTCACCTTTGGGTCTCTGAGGTGATGTCACCATTCTCCAACTTGTCTTCGCTTCCACTACAAATCTTCTGGCTGCTCTCTTATAAACACGTCTTCTCTGTGTCTCACAATCTCCAGTGGTACATGTCTGCTGATTTATGGACCCCTTTTAGTATCCGCTATAAGTACCTGACCCATTTCTCACCAGGTGCACAAATGATTTTGGAACAATTTTGTGGTTGAAAATGGAATCGCTAGTTATAAATACATAAGTCACAGTATGGGCCTGGTCCTGGTTTCAAAGAAGTGCCTTTAGGACGCATTAATAACACAAATGGAACATGATCATCACACACCATTTAAGACCCAGCTTCTTATCTTCATCTGAACTCCAGCCTCACCTGCGATCTGAGCCAGACCATCCTTGAGCCATACCACACTCAGCAAATAACCGTCAAAGCCGCTCCCTTCAGCAACCCATATTAGAGAGCACCATTACCTAATAAGATCAACATTAAGTGTTTATTGATCTCCAATTATATATGAGAGATACAATAATAGTATTTATTGATGTAATAGGATAGATGTTATACTAAGCAGCTTACATCTGTTCACTCTTAATCCCCATCATGATTTCTATGAATATTCCTGTATTTTTTTTTTTAGTGAAGAAAGTAAGGCAAGATTGTTAAATCACCTCTCCTATAAATGTGTATAGTTTATATACCTATACATTCAATGGGAGCTAGGACTTCAACCCTGGAAATTGTGGCTTTGGGGCCCGGATGTCACCTTTATCACTTTTGTATAAGCTTTGTTGTCTAATTAGAAGTTGTTATCTCTACATGAGTAGAGAACTCTATTCTGCTAGATAAATGGACAACCTAATTGCCACTTGCTTTAGTTGTGGAGTGCTATGCCTAACAGAGAGCCTAAAATATAGAAGACAATCATAAATATTAATTACCTTTCCACATTCTCAAGCAAAAATCCACAGGATTATTCAGGAAAAAAAAGAGCTAGCAGCAAGTACAGGGTGGGGCAAAAGTAGGTTAATAGTTGTTTGTATGGAAAAATAATACAATAACTAATAAGTAATATACAATAATATATTCTATGTTTTGTGTACTCACAACTGTATAAGCTTATTTTGGCCCGCTCCTGTATATAGACACTGAAAACTACACTTTAATTGTGTGAAGATTTTCGATGTGCATATTTTAGATCTTCAACTCTATGTGCAGAGGTTTTTACACATGATATCGTATCTATACCAGGCTGAAATTTCTCATCCAAGCTCCATTTGTTGTGAATCTGAAAACTCTGAGAGTGCTTCCTTTGACAAAACCCCACCAGCTCCTAAATCATCTGTCCTCAAGTAAAGTTAAAGAGAGGGGACGCATTGGAGGCACGAAGGAGAAATATCATTTTGAGACACAGAATCCCCAGGGGAATTGGGCTGTTCCGCTAAAATGGATTTATTGGCCCCTCTCGAGCCCCGCTTGCTAACACCATGTATTGTTTACCCTGTTCTTTTATTCCTTGTCCCTGAGAGGAAATGTATGATTGTATTTTAAATGATTTCAAAACTTCTATTCTCTACCCATTCTTCACTCTTCTACCCACTACTGCGTGGAACACCATTGCTAAGCACCCCTTTATACTGGCTCATTTTCACAAAGACTCTCAAATATTCCAGAATACTTCCAGAAAACAAAGCTACTTAGCCTTGTGTTCCATGCCCCCAAAATCAGAAGACTCCCTATATTTTCTATTTGTTCCCATAGTACAGAGTAGAAATTTACTGTAGAAATAAGACATTTATTTGTTTCTGCCTTCCTTTACATCATTTAATTAACCAAACTACCGTCACTTAAAGGCCGTTTCTTTCTGCTTATGTTCTCTTTTTACACATCCATAAAATATCCTAACCCTCTGAACTCTAATGGCTTACAAATCAGCATCCCCAGCTGGAAACTGTATTATGGACTTTAGGTTCATCTATAAACAGCCTATTCCTATGCCCATTTCCAGGAGACTTGCTGTTTGGCCTAAAATCAGTTAATTTCAGCTGTCTTTCCTTTGGCTTCTTCTTTTGTCAATGAGGAGACTGGGCATGTCTCACACACAGGGCTGTTCTGAAGATTCAAACAGCCAGTGTCTGTAAAATGCATAGAAGAGCATCTGACACATACCGAGTCTAGGTCAGTGTTATTGCTACTAGCTGTTTCATGTTTTGATTGTACTCTATCTAATCTACAATATTTGCTCATTTCCAACAACATACTCAACTTCTTTTTTCCTTGAATCTTTCCTATATGCATAGTGCTTCCTACACTCAGTTCTGGCTCAATCCTGGACATTCTCTTGATTTTCATTTTCCCGCATTTTTCACACTTAATTTATCACAAACTTCTATCTACTGTAACCCAGTAAAACAGCTCAAGTGCATTGACTTCTCTTGTTTTCTGCATCTGCCAGCATAGATAAGTGTCACCCCTCTCTCGTGGACTCTGCAGTGGCCTGTTGATGGATTTCTCTGTTTCCATTCTGTCCACTTATGTTCACAAAACAGCTAGACCAGTGGTTCTCAACCTTCCTAAGGCCGCGACCCTTGCATACAGTTCCTCATGTGGTGGTGACCCCCAACCATGAAATTTTGCTACTGTTAAGCATTGTGATGTAAATATCTGCATTTTCCCATGGTCTTAGGTAACCCCTGTGAAAGGGTCATTTGACCCCCAAAGTGGTCGCAACCCACAGGTTGAGAACCGCTGAGCTAGACTGATCATTTGAAGTACAAATGTAAATTTGGAAAATGCCTCTATGGTTCCTCCTTTATTCTAGGATAAAAATCCACACATTTTATTGCAGCCTAGAGAATGTTCATAATTTGCCTGAATGTCCTCCGACTTCATTAGATACCATGATTCCGGAATCTCATTGGCTTTCTCTATTCTCTCCATCCACATGCAGAGGTCTCTCCTACATCTGAGACATTGCATATGATGTTGCGTTTATTTGGAAAAATGATTTCATACACTTTTTTTGTATATCTGTCCAATTTTGATAATGGCTTACAATCATGTGAGCTCACAATTATACGCAAACCTTTTTGAAAATGCCACCTTCTCAAAGAGGGTTTTATCTGATTGTTCTATTTAAAGTGAACTCTTTTTTGTCATCTTACTTGTTTCCATAGCGCAGAGCTCAATTGTGATGATCTTGTTGAGTATAGCATACCTGTTCCTTTTTTTTTAATGCTTTTTTAAAAAATATATTTTATTGATTTTTTACAGAGAGGAAGGGAGAGGGATAGTGTTAGAAACATTAATGAGAGAGATACATCGATCAGCTGCCTTTGCACGTCCCCTACCGGGGATGTGCCTGCAACGAAGGTACATGCCCTTGACCGGAATCGAACCTGGGACCTTTCAGTCCGCAGACTGATGCTCTATCCACTGAGCCAAACCGATTTTGGCAGCATACCTGTTCCTGTATGCCTTCCTCTCTAGACTTTTTCAACAGGGCAGGAGTCCTGGCTGTGTCACTTACGCTACACCCCCAGCATCTGATCCTCAATGAATATTTACTGAGTGAGTGACAGACCCAGGCTGCCTTTTCCTTTGAACATCCTCTGTTACTCAACTGGTAAAATAATTTGCTATCATATATGATGCATCAAAACTTAACTTACCTCAGTTTTAACTGATTGCTTACTTTCTTACCCCTCTTGTAGATTCTAAGGCTTCTGCCTGCATGAGCCCTTCATTTGTACCACTGTCTTCCCATCCACAAACACGTGGCTGGATATATCATGATGCTCAGTAAATGGTTAATCAGCGAGGGAGTGACCTGAGTTTGGAATACCATACATGGGATTACCCAATCAACCCTTTAGTCAGTATCCATTAACCCCACTATATGTCAGGCGAAGCTTGAGCTCTGGAGAAACAGAAATGTTTGGGACACGCATGGTTTCTGTCTGTATCATGGAGCTGAGAGCCCATGCCAGGGTCTCTCAACTACTGACATGATAGCCAATGGGTGATTCTTCTTTGGTGGAGGGCTGCCTTGTTCATTGTAGGATACTTAGCAACATTCCTGGCCCCTGCGCACTAGATGCCTGTGATATGCTTCCCCTGTCCAGTTTTGATAACCAGAAGTTACTTCAGACATTGTCATATGTCTCCTGGAGTACAAAGTCACTTCTGGATGGTTTAGGGAAAGAGACGGATGTCGCTGCATCAACAGATCCGCATGCGGCCATAAACTGTGATCCATACTATGGAAAAAAAATCAAAGCTGAGATGTTAGAGCAGATAGACCCGGGCAAGTGGATTTAAACTGGCAGATTGTCATTGGATTAGATGTTACTGAGGATAAAGTTACGTTTAGGCTTTGGCCTGGAGGATGAGTAGGAGGACAGGTGACAGATTGGAGGAAGGAGTTTTCAGGCAGAAGGAATAGCAGCTGTAGAGGCCCTAAAGCATGACACAGCGGGGTTTATGCAGAAAACTGCTGCCTAGTGACTGGGGCGCAAAGTAGCCTGAGAGGGAGCTGGGGAGTTAGGCAGACGCGGGGTGGTGCATGCAGGGCGCTGTGAGCCTTCGTGAATTTAGAATGTTATTGTAAGATGAATGGGGGAAAGTTAAGAGTTGTAAGCAGCAGGGGTGGAATGGGGGAATCCAAAACAGAATGGATTTCTATAAATCGCATTCTAGGCTGCATAATGGAGAAGCAGGCAATTTATCATAGGGAGTAGGGGAACAGATAATGGTGATTTAGTCTAGAGGGCTGGTGAGGGACATAGATAAAAGTAGATAGCTGCTAACAGTGCCTTGCTTGTATGGGTGAAGGAATGGGCGGATTCATACATTTCCCAAGGGAAATATCTTCTAACAAGAAGATATCCTGTGCAGGAAATACCAAGGGGATATTTTCTTATAAAGTGCTTTGCAGTGTATTCATGGGCTTTACTGGGTTGTCTCTATCCATCTCCTGAATATGTCTAAAGCAGCAGTTCTCAACCTGTGGGTCGCGACCCCTTTGGGGGTCAAATGACCCTTTCATGGGGTCTCCTAAGACCAGCGGAAAACACCTATTTCCCATGGTCTTAGGAACCAGCAGACCACTCCTCAGTATAGCAAAGTATAGCAATGTAGTTTACTGTTGTTATATGAAGACTGTTACCCATGCTACACCACAATTCAAGACAAAATTTCATTTATTTGTAATTAGAAATAGATATTTCACAATATATAATTACATATTGTTTTTGTGATTAATCACTATGCTTTAATTATGTTCAACTTGTAACAATGAAAATACATCCTGCATATCAGATATTTACATTACAGTTCATAACAGTAGCAAAATTATAGTTATGAAGTAGCTACGGAAATAATTTTATGGTTGGGGGTCACCATCACATGAGGAGCTGTCTTAAAGGGTCGCAGCATTAGGAAGGTTGAGAACCACCAGTCTAAAGGCTTCTCTCTTGCAATTATCACAGATGGTTCCCACTCTTTCTCCCCTCTGGAGGGGCCACTCCTCTTTGCACCCCCAGGTGCGAGCATGTGTGCCTGCTCAGCAGAGAGAGTGCGGAGCGAGTCAAGCAGAATGAGTCCCCGAGTCCAGGGACCTGAAGCATGAAGGATCACAGGGGAAATTGCGGGTTGTTTCCATTAGCCATACACCTGCGTTGATGGTGCGTTAATGAGCAATGCGAGCACGAGCTGACAGCTTGGCAGGGAGCAATAATGCAGTGGAAGATGAGGGAAGGCAGTCTTGCTGGGGAAGCTGTCCTTGATGTATAAAGACAACTGATGATTATGGTGGCGCCCATTTGTGATTTCATAGTTACAGGTCTGCCAGTTGTCCTCATCCACACCCCCTGTTTTCACATTTCTAACACAGTGCAAGAAACTCACTCCCACTCCAGGTTCAGTATACAAACCAAGTTTTGTTCCAAAACATTACAAAATACATATATTAGATTCACATTCCCAGGGAAATAAAGACAGGCTACTGAATTAGTTCAACAAAAGATTATTCATAATGTGCCATTGGTTTGTTTGTAATCAGAGACCGCATGGTGTCTTACCTGAAATGGACAATAGCAATAAATTGCTTTGACCCTCTTGTTAAAATCAAGGGTGCAGTGAGTCTCACTATTGAGATTTTAGAAAATGCTTTCATTCATTTGTATATTTATCCAATAGCCATTTATTGAATGGTTCTTTAGCCCTGGGGACTGGGCTGGGAAAGAAATAGACAGAAAACAATGTAAGGCAAAGTTATTACTGTTTTAGAATAGCTTAAAATTTGGAGGGACACTTACATCGTGCTAAAAAACAAAATTAAAACACAGAAATGTGAACAAAGTATTGTGAGAGTGACAGAGAAAAGTGCCTGTTCACTGCTGGGTATCCAAGAAAGAGGAAAAAGTAAAAAAATATATATTGCATCTAAACACACACATGCGTGCGCACACACACACACACACACACACACTGAGTGACCAGATTATTATGATCTCTGAATGCATAATAATCTGGCCACTCAGTGTATATCCTATATAATAAAAGGCTAATATGCAAATTGTCCCCTCTACCAGGAGTTCTAGCAGCAGTCAGGCTGGCCAACCACCCATGTTCCCTTCCCTGGTCAGGCTGGCCAGATCACACCTACGCACAAATTCACGCACCCAGCCTCATATGTGTGTGTATATATGTACACACACACACACACACACACACACACACACACACACAGTGAGTGGCCAGATTATTATGCATTCAGATATCATAATAATCTGGCCACTCACTGTGTGTGTGTGTTTATGTGTGCGTGTATAATCTGTTTCTGTATTGTTGAACCCAATAAAATAAGAGTGAAAAAGGATTGAATTTTCAGCCTGTTTTGATAAAGAAACTTAACTATTTTCTGATTTCTGTGAAGTGGATTCATGGGAGATGGGCAGGGAACTCGCCCTTCCTCACTCTCAAGAGGCTGGGATCAGACAGTCAGACTTCTTTCCCTTAAATATACCAATGCCAGTTCCTGGGAAAAGGGTAATAACACTTTAGTTGTAATTTTTTGTATTTGATTTATATCCAGAATCTTTCTGATATGCCAGCAAGGGCAATATTGAGAATGTTTTTTAAATTATTAAAAGGGAAACAGCCAAGAGGCCTGGTGTCAGAAGGGACATTTAAAAAGTCTATCAGGCAAATGATGAGAAAATAAACCCCAGCTGATGGCCATCCGTGGAGAAATGAGCATAGAGGCTGGGACGAGGGTCTCCAAAAAAGTCCATAATTTTAGCTTATCATCTTTTTGGCTCAATTCTTCATCAGCTAGTGGCTACTTTTCTATGCAACTAGGAACCAGCCACTCAGAAAACAGCTTCTTTTGCTAGGTGGATATTTAGACCTCCCATGCCAATACCTCACTCAGTTAACATCAATTATTCTTAATATCCAATAGCCCAGTAGGAAAATGATACCCAGTCCATGAGCTTTACTTTGCCACCCTTGTTCTGTCTTATAAAGATGTCTCCCTTCAATGTCCCAAGGTGACAATAAATAAAAGAAAAGCCCTGGACATGAAATGGGGGAAAGGTCCCCCACTTGAACTCAAACTATTAACATCCGTCAAGCCTTCCTATGTGTGAGGCACTGTGTTCATCATTACCTGCATTATCTTATTTAATAATTTCTTATACTAATCATATACTTAAGAAAACTTAGACACACACAGAAGATATTTTCTCAAGGTCCTATACCCACTTAGTAGATCAAATTAATAGGTTGACTTCAACATCAACATTTTTTTTCCATTTTCTTAGCTGTAACTTATCTTTTCAGCATCATTACATTTTCTTTGTCAAAGTGGGTGGGGGGAGTATCCTTGTATCTTGTTTCACAGTCTTTGTTATAACAGCTTCTCTTTTTCTAGAGCAGTGTTTTCACAATGTGTGTTCCTTAGAACATTTACTCAAAGGGATATTAATAACCATTCTGTTTGAGGCTGGAGCAGGTGAATAGGTATCTGTGATTAAAAAGCATATAACACGGCGGAGTAGGGAATCATGCTTTTGTAACTGCAGGATTCCTCTGCCCGTTTAAAATTCTAAAGTGAACGGAACATCCATAGAAGAGGCAGAGGCTGAGAATTTAAAATGTAGCATTAGCTAATATGTTTGAGTCCACAAAATTCTTCTTTTTTAAAATCATTTTGTGTAGTTGGGACATTTCTTTGCTTTGGAATATATCTGAGGACAGACTAGCTATAAGGATCAAGTCTACATTTATTATCACTGCCTATAACCACTCTTTCTTCAAACTTTAGCTACTGCCAACCTCTCTTGTCCAGACACGCACACATACCTACACACACATGTGCACACACACACACACACACATGCATACACATCGACACAGCCCTACTTCTTTTATTCTCAGCTCTCTACAACACAGATACATATCTGACCTCTGAGTTCCTTGAATACATTGGTCTGTTTTCCATGCCAAGTATTTTCACAGAATGTACCCTTTTCCCAGATTGCCTATTCAACCTCCCACTACCACCTACACAAGAAATGGGCATTCAACTGCCCATTACTCGCTCCTCAAATGCCATCTCCTCTTCAACCCACTCCTGAGGACATTTCACAACTCTACCTTAGAGTTCCCTTCCCTTCCCCCAGTGTGCATTTCTCTATATCTTGGTAACACATCAGTGATCAGTGAAGACCTGAATATTGCTGGGAACTAAGGACTTTGTTTGATATCTGATCTCTTTGGTGAGGGACAGGGAAGGAGGGGAGACTCTTGGTCCAGATGCCACATAAAATCTTGGAAGCAATTTCTACATATGAAGGCAGTTGAGTATTGGAAGTGCTAAGGATGCAAGTGAAGTCTAATTAGATCCTCATTTTCTTATTGTCATCAAACAGGGCACTTTTTATAACCCAGTACCCCATCTAATATGATCATAGCTGACCCGTTCCTCAAATTTAATCCTATTCACAACCTCATCCCTAACATCATGGTATACTAGACATTATAACACCAAACCAACCCCAGCCTCATAACCCATTGGCCCATTAATATACTTCTAATCATTCCTTCATAAAACATAACCCACCCAAACAACCCTATAACCTTTCTAATGGATTCAGAACCAGCCAATTTCCAAACTGCGTAGTTCCAATTTCTAATCTGCATCGTTCCCATCACCTCTTAATGAGCTCTAACTGGCCCTGCAAGTTTCAGCATTAACATGAGCTATTCCATTTAATTTGTGGCCTTTCATTTGATTTTTTTTTAAAACATCAAATACTGTATCCCTTTTAAGCCCAATTTTTTCAACTTATCCAATCTTCTTTTATCCTGCTTCAGAAAATTGGGATGTTTCTTAACATTATCGTTCATTATATTTTCCAAAAGAATGTGAGAGGAATTGTACAAAATGTATATATTTTCAGATTCCACCACTGCATTCATAGTCACCATTGGATTTAATGGGGCTTCCTGAAGACAGGCCCTGAATTATTTATTTCAGGGGATGCTTATAAGCAACTCATGTTAGGGTTCACATAGACCCATAGGCCTTTTAGATGCAATGGAGCTCAGAGCCTTCCATGAGAAACATTCCTAAGTTATCACTAAGTTACCACAGCAGACCAGATAGAGCTAAGAAGAGGAGAAAAAGCAGGACACCCATGAGGCAACTTGAAAGTCAGCATCCTTTTTGAAAATTCTACAACTTGTTAAAATTATGGATCTGACCTTATGAGCAGGAGGGTTGCCACGAACTCCTTTGGTTCATTTATTTATTAATTCATGTGATAAACATTTACTAAATACCTATCCCATGGTGATGGGGCTGTGCAGGATGAGGCCAGAGAATTCACGCTCACCTAGATTCTGTAGCATGTCTTTATTGCTAGATCACATTTTCTGTCTTCTCAAGATTTTGCAGGGGTATATATTCATATATGTAAATATTTGATCATTGGATAAGATACATATTGGTATGTAATAAATTAACATATAAAATGCAGCCACTCAGCAAATCATGAACGAGGGTTGTGTGCCAACCAGCATACCCAACACTCCGAAAAGAAGGTGTTATTATTTTCACTTATTTTCAGTTGAACAAGGGTTGTGTGCCAACCAGCATACCCAACACTCCAAAAAGAAGGTGTTATTATTTTCACTTATTTTCAGTTGAGGTAAGTCATGCTAAGAGAGCTCAATATAATTGCTTAAGATCTCCCAAGTGGCCAAGGCAGGATTTGAATCCATGTCTCTCTGACTTAAAAGCCGAGTTCTGCTTGCGGGCACATCTCCATTGTGCGGGAGGTGGCTGATCGATGTCTCTCTCTCATCGACGTTTCTAACTTTCTGTCTCTGTCCCTTCCTCTCTGTAAGAAATCAATAAAAAAAAAAAAGTCCAAGTTCTTTCTGCCCTATCACACACTGCAGATACCTTGGGCTTTCTATTCCAAATTCCTACATGTGAGAAAACAAAGGCCAGAGAAGCATATATACACCTGTACCTTATCTAGAGAAAGATGTTTTCCCCAGGAAAGAAGATAGTTGCCTCTATAAACACGGCATTCTGACGATTCAGAATCGTCTCTATCCATGAGCACGAGAAGAGAGAATGAATACCCGTTGCCCAGCCCCAGCAAATGGCCCTCTTGACATTGATTCACTGAGGAGCAGGCCTGCCGGGAGAAGCGGCCTTGTTTATCACGCCGGCCCAGCCACATTATGTTTGCGGGTGTGGAGAACCACCTATCAAAATTAGCATTTGTGCAAATGATCACAAATTCCTTCAGGCCTGCTGTGTCCCCTTAATAGGCCCATCTTTCAATTATGACGTGACGATCAGTCAGTGTTCTTCCATAATCTCATTATTTTTGTTATGTTGATATGTAGACAGATTTTTTTTTCCTCTTCCTTCTGAAGCCAGGCCCATCAACATGAGATCATTGTTAAAATTACGGAGGGAAAACAGACATTTTCAATAGTTACTTAAACCTAAGAACTGGAACATCTTTGATATGAGTAAGAATAATAACATCCCCATGTGAGATTCTACCTCCTTCTGCACATCTGATTAACCTAATTAATTCTATCTTCCATTGCTCAAGAAATCATAGATCCTAAGCACTTCCATTTGAGGAGAATTAGGAACTTGGCAGCTTACATTCTTCTTATATATTTTTCTGTTCTGCCATATCATTAACAGGTCATCACACTGACTTGGCTCGGTCAGATCTCTCCATGGAGAACATACTACCTTACAAGCCAGTGAATTTCTTCACTAACATGCATCATAAAGTTACCCCTTCTAGAATAAAAAATGGGAACCTCAGTCTACCATTAGTTGATTTCCCTTTTGTGTCTGCAGAAGAAATAAGTTATGACCATTCTTCTCTCAAAAAGTACTTACAATCTGTTAGGATGTAAGCAGACCATCATTTCCAAGAAACTTTAGGCAACCTTAATGATTTTTTTTCTTTTTATTAAATGAACTATGCCTAGCCATGGCCAGGTGGCTCAGTTGGTTGGAGCATTATCCCATCAGCAAAAGGTTGCAGGTTTGATTCCTGGCCAAGGCACATACCTAGGTTGTGGTTCTATCTCCAGACAAGGCATATATAGGAAGTAACCAATTGATGTTCTCTCTCTCTCTCTCTCTCTCTCTCTCTCTCTCTCTCTCTATCTCTCATCTCCTACATCTCTCTCTAATATCAATAAAAACATATATTTGGGTGATTTGGGCGAGGATTAAAAAACAATAAACTATTATGGTATGGTTCAAAAATAAAACAAATTACTAAATTATCTTGTGCATGTGAATTAGCTTGCACATATGGATAGTCTAAAATAGCTAATTAGCCGAGACTGGCTTGGCCCAGTGGATAGAGCGTCGGCTTGTGGACTGAAAGGTCCCAGGTTCGATTCCAGTCGGGGGCATGTACCTTGCTTGTGGGCACGTCTCCAGTGTGGGGCGTGCAGGAGGCGGCTGATCGATGTCTCTCTCTCATCGATGTTTCTGACTTTCTATCTCTCTCCCTTCCTCTCTGTAAAAAAATCAATAAAAATATATTTAAAAAAATAAAATAGCTAATTAACCAGCCACTGCCATCATTCTGCATCTGAATGCCATCAGGCCATGCTCTGGTATTCTTGGAACAATATCTCATTGATATTACCAGTATCAGTGCAACTTTTCTTGTATTTAAAAAAAAGAAATAATTTCAAATTACAGAAATTTACAACAATAATACAAAGATTTTTCTTCCTTTAAGCACTTGAGAGTGAGTTGTGGACATGATGACCCATCGACCGTAAACGTTTTAATTTATAAATTCTACAAAACAGACATTCTCCAGCATAATTACAATGCAATATCCAAAATTAGTTAATTAACATTGATGTGTTACTAACACCTAATTCCTTAAGCCACTTCCAAGTATCTTTAATTTCCATAAATGTCCTTTATGGCCAAAGAATCTAATGCACAATTTTGTGTCACATTTCTTTGTTACATATTTTAGAATCCTCTGGGACCCATTTCTCAGCCTTCCTTTGTTTTTAATGCTTCTGATACTTTTTAATATTACAGGCCCATTATTTTGTAGACTATCGCTCAATTTGGATTTGTTTGCTATTTCCTCACCATCAGATTTATATATTTTTGGCAAAAATATCAACATGGAGATTCTGTATTCTTCTCATTGTGTTCCATCGAGCGGTACAGAGTTTCAATTGTGACATGACTGGTAATGTTAGTTTACGTTGTATCTACGAAATTTCTCCACTGTAAAGTTACTTTTATAATTTAAAATACATGAGGGATTATTTTGTGACCAGGCAAATGTTCTATCCCGTAACAATCTTTCACCCACTTGTGCAGCATCCATTAATGTTGGGGACCTTAATTATGGGAGTTGCCAAATGGTGATTTTTCTCTCATCATCATTCTTTCTCCATTACTCGGTGTGCTCATATAAAGACAAGTGTTACATTGTTCCCATTTATTTATTTACTTATATCAGAATGGATGAACGTGTGCCTCTTTTATTTAATAGGGTATAATTCGTTATCATTGCTATTTAATTTGATGCCTAGCTTATTCAAATGAGAGGTTTTTCTGTTTGGTTTCTGGGTCCTGTTTACATGTCCTCATTTTTTTGTATCTGCACTCTTTCTGGCACATCAAGCTGTATCAGGAGCATCTTGAACTGTGGTTCCCACAAACCTGAAGTCAGCCATCTCTCTTAGGACACCTGGGTCCTTTCACTACATGACTTTTTTTTTAATATATTTTATTGTTTTTTTTTACAGAGAGGAAGGGAGAGAGATAGAAAGTCAGAAACCTCGATGAGAGAGAGACATCGATCAGTTGCCTCCTGCACACCCCACAGTGGAGATGTGCCCGCAAGCAAGGTACATGCCCCCAACCGGAATTGAACCTGGTTCCTTTCAGTCCACAGGCCGATGCTCTATCCACTGAGGCAAACCGGTCTCAGTTGCATGACTTTTTTATGAACAAATTTCTGGGTACTGACTGAGATTATTGCTATGGGGTGTCACTAATCCCAGACATAGGATATGCATGTGTATTTAAACTACCTGTGATATCAAGTACCTTTCTCCACATACCCTCCACATCCATTCAGGCTCCAGAACACCTATTGGGCATTTACCTCCAAGGGACACAAACCTGTGGCAGTTGTTGATCAGCCCCACCTCTCTCTCTCTCTCTGAGAGGTCAGCAGTTCAGCCCACTCTCCAGTCCCTGCCCACCCGAGCCTGCTGTGTGCTTAGCCTGGCATTTGGTCATCTCTTTGGTCATTTTGGACATTACGAATATATACATCTTAAAATCTTACTTAAAAAATCTTGAAATCCTACTTAAAAAATGTATTATCAAAATCTACATGTACACTGCCTTGTCACTCCCCAATTAATTAATAAAATCCACTTAAATTAACAAACAACCATAAAATCAACTGAGTATTCATCCTCTACTCAAATCAGACTCATGTTTGCAGTTTTCTGTACTTTATAATTTTTTGTTTTTAATCCTCACCTGAGGATATGTGTTTTTAATTGATTTTTGAGAGAGCAGGAAGGAAGAGACAGAGAAAACATTGATGTAAGAGAGAAGCATCAATAGGTTGTGTCCCATTATTGTCTCAATGGGGGATCAAACCTGCCCTGAGTGGGAATCGAACCCACAACCCTTTGGTGTACAGGATGGCACTCCAACTCACTGAGCCACTCTAATCCTGAGCCAGGATTGTACACTCTAAGTTTTACTTCCACAACTCCCTTTCTTCCTCCCTTCCTCCCTCCCTCCCCTCTTTCCTTCCTTTCTCCCTTCCTTCCTTTCCTATGTCATACAAATATAAGAATTTTTTTAAAAAAAACAACAGTCTATTATTCCATTTGGAAACTGATGTACTATTGATTGTTCAATTAGATAACATTTATAAAATATGTATATGGTAAAATACTTTAAAAGTTGTTCCAACTTTCACAACATAAGTCTTGGTAGGTGTTAAATGATATAATGTACTAAATCACATAATGTATGTACCTTCTACACAATAGTATTTAAAAACTGGAGCCCCCACATATGCATAGATCTTTCTATCAGATCCACCCTTCAATGCAAATTTCAATCTGTTCTCCAGGAGGCCTTCTGCACTAAGTACTGTCCGCATTAATTGGTCTTCCTCTTGATATCTTCTCCCATGCTCTTTAATTAACATTTAGTAATTTTTTTTAAAATAGGCTTTATTCTGTACTGTGTTATTTTAAAGATTCACAAAATCTTAATAGAACCATTTGATTCAACTTCTCAATTTACGATTTAAGACCTCAGGCCAAAGGCATTCACCAACTTCGCCCAGATCACACTGCTATCTTCAAGACAAAACAGTTGCCCTGATTCATGAATAATCTTTAATTCCTTTATGGGGAAGCTCCACAAGGGAGCTAAAATTATACTGCATTCTTTTATCTTAATTCCCTGCGTCTAACCACAGTGGTAGGATCACCAACTGGGCACTCAAGACCTCCTCGCTGTGTGAAATTGCACTTATTTTCCACATGCAAGGCCTTTCCAAATGTGACTGTGCATGTGACTCTCCCTGGGCCTTGTTGACTCTTGGTGACTCTGAAGGTCTGAAATGAGCACCAGGAATCTGTATCTGTAAGTGATGCTTCAAGTACGTTGATATTTTTTTAAATATATTTTATTGATTTTTTACAGAGAGGAAGGGAGAGGGATAGCAAGTCAGAAACATCGATGAGAGAGAGACATCGATCAGCCGCCTCCTGCACGCCCCACACTGGAGATGTGCCCGCAAGCAAGGTACATGCCCCCGACCGGAATCAAACCTGGGACCTTTCATTCCACAGGCCGATGCTCCATCCACTGAGCCAAACCGGTCTCGGCAAGTACGTTGATCTTAATGGTCCAAGCAGTAGTGCTTAGGAGCCACTGGCAGATATATATATATTTTGTTCTGGGACATCGCCAGGGAATTTTGCTCAGTATCATGTTTTGATGTCTAATAGACCTTACAGCTAAAGAAAAGAAAAGAAAAAAAAAAAAGTTCTTCATATGGTGTAACTAAATTCTCACTCCTGCAATTTCCTTCCTATGGCCCCATATAACAAGGGATTATAGCTGATCTTCTAATATCCCTTGAAGATTATTATTAAGTTCCTCCTCCACCTTCTCTTACCTTGGCTAAATAGTCCCAATGTCTCTAAGCCATCCTATAGGCCCTATTTCCCAGACCGTCCTCTCTCTCATAGTTGCCCGGCTTTTGAAGTAGGACTAACAGCCCATTATTATGCTGTGATGCATGAGGTGTAATGAAAGCCATTTAAGAGCCATGCAAATGGTAGAGTTTTGGTCTGAGGGTGATGTTTCTGCACATCTAGTCTGCACACAGTGCCACTGGAGTGTGATGTCTCCAGGCAGAGAGACAGGCCTTGCCCTGCCAGGGTGGAATGTGTACGGCCAGGCTGGATACCCCGGAGTCCCAGGCCAGTGCTTCTCCTAACTGGGTATGTGGCTCGGAGCAAGTCATTTGCTCTTCTGATTGTTTATTTCTAAACTCCAGCAGGTGTTAGGAAGCTCCAATCAGTGTAGCCCCGGGAGCTGTGAAGAGTATGAAGTTCCACTGATAATCCAGCCATCAGGGGTTGGGAACGCAGAAGGCTGGTGTGACGGAAAGTAATAGAGAATCGGTAGAGCGTCGATAGCTCGGGGATGAAAAGTGCAAGATTACTCAACAAGGCCCAGTCTCTGAGACAGAATTAGGACAAACCAGCAGGGAAAGTCATGGCTAGTTGAGCCAAACTTCAGATGGAAGCTCTTCTCCTCCAGCAAACTTACCAGTGGTTTTCCTGCAAGGCAGATGCTTCTCTGACCTCCAATCTCTAGGTCTGACCATTGGGCCCTGAGCTCTGAGCATACCCTTCCTCATGATGGCCGAGACACTCTTGTCATTCCCACTGTGACATCTCTACGGCTGTCCTACCGAAGCCGTTCCATTTTAACCATGATAGTTTAGACACAGGCTCATAGCAGAGCGATATCTATGTCAAAGATGAAATTGGATATATGGCATCAGCAGTGGGAGAAAGACTGATAAAGCAGCAGCATCACCAGCCACCCAGTTATCAAGGAATAACCATGGCATTGACTGGGCATTAGTGATTGACTAACTAACTTTGGCACTAAGGTAATGGTGAAGCAAGGTGTTCTAAATGTTGAAATTTATTATATCATCTAATCACCATATTTTACTGCCGTGAGTTAGAGATCATAATTATGCCAACAAACTAAGGAAGAAATTGAAGTGAAAAGAGGTGAAATAATGTGACCGAATTCTGCAGTGAGCTGAGCCTCAGAAGCAGACCACTGGGCATCCATACTCAGCTCTCGAACACCACACTATGCAAATGTAAAGCTAGAGGTGGAACTCCGCCCTGATAAAAAGACATGATGGCATTCCCATCCTGTTCAGAAAACCATCATCGGCCACTTTGTTTCTAGACTTTGAGGTCCTAACTTACTGGCTTAATATCTAAGACCTTGAAAGGTCTAGATTCAAATTGTTCTCAGCATCTTATCTCCAACAACCTCTACCTTCACACCCTATATTTAAAGACAAATGCACCCGCTGCCTGCTCCTTTGTCCTGCTCCAAGCTTCTTTCTCAGCTGCCCACTTTTGTTTCTACTGCAATGCCTGCCTATAACAGTCTGCAAAATTAGCACAGCCAAATCATAACCCTTTCTTCACAAGCAATATCAATGTTCACGCTACATTTCCTAATTCCTGATCCAAGCAAATACATGTTATTTTTGAACTCCAAGTTCACTTCAAAAGCTATCTTTTTACTCCAAGAAGTTTCCGTCTTACAATGTTTGGGGATAATATTGCATTGTTCTTAAAAATCAGTGATGTTGAGGCATGTCCATGTGCTAGAGACAAGGTCACATGCTTTTTTAACCTTCACGTCAGCCCTACGGTGTTTCATTAAAATTTCCATTTTACAAGTGAGGAACTGAGATTTATATAGGCAGCTCAAGGTCATAGAACTGGACTTTGCATTCTAAATGCAAAAACTATGTTCTCAAAAACCACGGTATACTACTTTATTAGTCTGTAAACTTTCCGAAAACAGTGTTTGCATCCTGATCCCTATATGATTCCTAATACATTGCACATTAGTCATGGTGCATAATTGCAATATTTTTCTTTTTTTAAAATATTTCTTTGCAAATTGATTTAAACAGTATTTTGTCTTAAAGCATGGACTTTCATAAAGTTGCACATTTTCTCCAAAAAAATACACCCGGAAACTTTTTTTGCCCTTTATTCATCATTGATGAGTGTGTGCTTGTTCTCCTATTTTACTCTTATTTAATGTTCTCCTACATTACTCTTATTCAATCTTTGTTTTAAATTGGATATTTGTGTCTTGCTGCTGAACAGATAGTCCTTCATTTCAGCTGTTTTACAGACTGCACCCCCTGCCTGCCAGCATCAGTACTTACTAATGGGCCCTTCTTGCAAAATCTGTTTGCAATAAGGAAAGATAATGAAGAAATTACTTGATCCCAGACACACAGCGAGCAGTAAGGATGACCCATGTCATTGGGTCTTGCTGCCATCTGTGTCCAAGCAAGGGCGAAGGCAGGAAAAGGATGCAAGGGCTGAGCCAGTGGAAAGGAACTCCAAGGAGAGAGAAGGTTGATGATTCAGAAGCAGAAAGGGGACAACCTTTGGTCAGCATACTTCTGTGGCCTGGGCATGTTACATGTAGGGTCCTATTTAATTCTCAGGACACTGTATTAAGAGAACTGTGGCTGCTCCTTTTAATTTGGTCTTAAATGAAAACAAAACAAAACTGAGATTCAAGGAAGGTGTGTCAAGAAGGAGAGCCAGAAAGTAAGGGAAACTATGCATCATACTTGTTTAAGTTCATGAAACTTTAAGAATAGATTTGAATGGAGTCTTCTGCCAGAGGATTGTTGTATCATCTTGAATAAGTTGTGTGTGTGTGTGTGTGTGTGTAACATACTTGGTGAATTCTAAGCATAATTTTCCATGTATAAAATGAAAATAATAAGAGGAGCAATTTTGATGTATAACTCTGAATATTAAATGAGATAATGAACATACATTTATTAGCCCAGTCTCAGACATACAACTACCCACAATATATTTTTATTCTTCTTATTAGTAACTCAATTAAATGATGAGTCCATCATTTAATCATTGAACTTTTTTTTCTGAATTCCATGCTATTTCCATTTCACCACAAAGTTACTAACTAAAAGATAAAAGCAGGGTAATCTGGTATGGTCTGACACTGACCACTGTATACACTGGCTCTTCAAAGAGATGCAAAATGAGCCAATGCCTGGGGCCACCCAGCAGATGCTACAGAGAGATCTGCAGATTCCTCCTCTCTGTATGTGGTTTGGAAGTTCCCAGATAAGGCCCAGCTGTGAAGCATGGCAGGATGGCATTGATGCCAAATCTTGGGACTTTTATTGATAGGTTTGGGGCTCCCTGATCCAGCTTCAGCTTATTGATTTTTGCTTGAGCAAGGGAAAGCCATTCAGATGCAAAAGGTGCTGCACACAGGTTGAGTGAGGTTGTAAATTAGATGAGGTGGGGTCTTAGGGAATCAGTAGGCTGGAGCAAACAGAAATGGCTGCCAGTCAGCCCTCCGACAGGGGAGATCCCAGCATAGGAACAGTGATTCCTGTGAGCACCTCAGTCTGGGAGAAAGCCACCCCCTAGTTCCTGCCCCAGTGCCAGACAACCCATTTCCTCCTCCTATGTGTCTGTGTCTCCCAAAGCCTTGCCCTGATGCCGGAGCTCAGAGAAAATGGGAAGAAGCAGGACCTTGTAAATTCAGTTCTTGGTGCCAGTCTTTTAAGAGGAACAGTTAGGTTTCCCAGCAGCCTCTATGTCTCTGAGCCCTAATCTGCATGGTTTTTACAGCCTGTACTTATGCTTGTGGATGTGTAAAGTTGTAATCCGCTATGGTCTGAAACTGTCCACTGGGTACACAGGCTCTAGAGCCTCCAGGGAGGTAAAAAGTCAGCCACTGCCTGGACACCCAGCAGGAGCTATTTGTATTGGGCTTGGAGGTGACAAGGGAGACCCAACTGTGAAGCAAGGCAGGCTCACGCTAATGCTGGCTCTTGGGCCTTTAATTGATAGCTTTGGGGCACACTGACCCAGCTGCAGTTTGTTTGAGAGATTTTAGCAAAGTCTGAAGCCTGAGCCAGGGCCGGCCCTTCATAGGAAAAAGCTGTTGCAAACAGGTTGAGTGGAGGGGGTGGAGCCAACAGTGTGGGCCTCGCTGACATGGCTGCCGGTCAGCCCTGCGACAGGGGAGGCCCCAGCACAGGAACAATGACCCCTTCAAGGATCCCTTTCTGGGAGAAAGCCACCCCTGAGTTTCTGCCCCGATGCCAGACAATCCACCCAGCGCTGGAGCTCAGAGGAAGCAGGGCATGTAAGTTTGGGCACCTGCCCTTAAAATGGAAACCGAGTCTCCAGCAGCTTCTGTGCCGCTGAGCCTCAATCCCTGCTGGTGTTTTCAGCCTGTGGTTGTGGGGCCTTCTCTTCTCAACTCTGGGACCCTGGGCTAAGGGTCTGGTGTGGGGCTTGGACCCCTTGCCACTCCGGGTGGTCTCCGCAGAAAGAATCTCATTCCCAATTAAAAAAACAGCACACAGCCGAGACCAGTTTGGCTCAGTGGATAGAGCGCTGGCTTGTGGACTGAAAGGTCCCAGGTTCGATTCCGGTTGGGGGCATGTGCCTTGCTTGTGGGCACATCTCCACTGTGGGGCGTGCAGGAGGTGGCTGATGGATGTCTCTCTCTCTCATCCATCTTTCTGACTTTCTATCTCTCTCCCTTCTTCTCTGTAAAAAATCAATAGAATATATTAAAAAAACAAAACAAAAACAGCACACATAGTGCCAGACAAGCCTGTTCAATGCCTCTGCACCTCTTACCAGTATCCATGTGCTTTCTTCTTTAGTTGCCTGGTTGTAGGACTTCCATTCAGCCAGCTTTCTGACAGTTCTGAAGAGAGTTGTTCTGTCTTTTTGTTGTAATTTTGATGTGGTTCAGGAGGCAGTGAGTACAGGCTTTTACCTACCCTGCCATCTTCCCTCTGATCTCTGTTTTTATAGTCTTCATATAAATTTTTTTCTGTGTTTAATCCTTTGAAGACGAAAGAATGTAAGACACCTAAAAATACAGGGTGTGGTAAAAAAGTAGTTTTACAGTTGTTCACATGGAAAATTATATAATAACTAATAATACAAGGATAAACTGTTTTCCTACTCATAATTGTAAACCTACTTCTGCCTCACCTTGAGTTATTCTAAATTTTGGAGGTTTGGATTTTAGTTTTAGGTCTGATTTGTACTGTGTGACCTTGATCAAATTGCTCAACCTGTCTGTTGGTATTTCCAAAGCTGGAGAAATGGGGAAAATGAGCTCAGATATCTTTGCAGTCAATTATGATAATATGGACGAAATGTTCCGCACAGCTCTAATTCATATAATTGATGTATATAAATTCCTCTTTTTGCTGCTTGTTTATGAACATGAACAAATTTATTAGTCAATAACTGGTCTTATTTCGTAAAAGGTGAAAGTTGTATGATCAGTATTAGACGTATTATCCTCAGTGATCCCTGTAAAATTTGACAAATGATACCAACTCCTCCTGCAGAAATGCACACAGGCACATGCTTATGAATTCAGGCCTGAATTTCTGTGGAATCATGTAGACCCTGAAGCTCACTTGTGTGTGGACCCAGATGACTAAGACTCAGTCGCTCCCCACCTTTCTGGTCCAGACACCCAGCAGGAGCTAGTAGGGTAGTGTTATTCCACAATAGGTACACCAACCTCTTTTCCTGGCATCAGCTTTATGAAGAGCTGGTACTTTGTGAGTCTTTGAAAGTGAGCAGGTGTGATTTGGCTGAGAAGCTGGAAGAAAGCAAATGAGGTAGGAGAGCCTCGATGGGTTGTTTCTGGTAGGTTGCAGCGCACAGCAGAGAGCTCTGGGCGTCACTCTTGCTTATGGCAGAGTTCTGTGACCTTGCTAGTCACTCACTGTGTTGAGTTCTGCCTACTAAAACCAAGTGTGCTATTCTCAGTCCTCATGCTGGCATTTCCCCTGAAACACCCCCTCCCTACCTTCCCTCCATGCCATGTTCTTTCATGGGGCAGAGATACTCAGGATCTATGTCATGACTTCTCCCCCAGAGGAGATGCTTTCACAGAGGCGGTGGCATCTCTGAATTGCCCTAGAGGCTAGTAGAGTCATAGAGTCATTGGTGAAAAAATTGCTATTTTTCTTTTGGATCTCTTCCTTACCACCCTCCAGGAATAATTTCCTCCCCTCTTGGGTGTTGCTTCATGATTCCCATTACATGACCTTGATTTCTTTGTATCCCTTCTTCTGCTCTATGAGGAAGTCCTTGACCAAATGGACAGTCTTCTAACTGCATGCAAAGCATGATGCTGAAGGCCTGAACTATAATTGCAATAAGTTATTGAATAAAGGAAAGTGTGAAAACCCAGATGAGTTAATATAGAATGTATGCAAATATGCTTTATCCTATGCTTAGGTTATAGAAAACTCTTGATAAATGTCCCTTCCGCAGACTAGTCTGTCTTAACAATGTAATGTAGTCTTTACAGCAGGTTATAATTCTAACTAGACTTATAATCATTTATTTAATATTTATCTCATATAAACTGCATGAAGGGGCTTCATTTATGGGACAAGAACAGTACCTGGAATAAACATCATCAGTCCTGAATGTACATGAATAGAACAAGCAAGTCAGCCATCTCTTCTTCCCTTTCCTCCTTCCCTCTCTCCTTTTTGTTTTCCTCTTCATCTTATATGCTTCTTATGTCTCTAACTTGGGTTGCCATGCTTATTCACCTCTTTTTCTTCACTCATTCTTTCATTTTCTTTTTTGTGTGTTGTGTGTGCTTCTTTTTCTTCCTACAAAAATTATACTTGATGATTATAATAATGATGATGGTGATGATGATGATGACATTAATACCAATCACTTATTTAGAGTATATTATTTGCCAGACACTAAGCATTTTACCTAAATTAATTTATTTAATGATTCCCCAAATCCTAAGAAATAGGTGCTACTCTAGTTTCCAGTTTGCAGAAGTAGAAACTGAGTCTTGGGCATGAGGGTTAACTTGCTCTCCCAGGTAATGGAGAGAGTGTCAGCTATGGCCACAAACTGGGGATCTGACTCCAAAAGTCACAGTCTTTAACCAGTGAGACAGCGATGCCTCCTGGAAGCCTCAATGGTCTCAAGTAAAATATTACCAGAATCCTTGGAGAGTTTTGGATTTAAAGACTGAAATAAGATCGGATGGTTTTCAAATGTTCTTTATTCCTCTTTCACCAGTTTCTTAGAAAATTCACTTCAAATTATCAATCTGAAAATGGATTTGACTGGATTAAAAGTCTAAACCATTCTGGCCACCCTGGCTGTCACAGAAAACCTGACAGCCTCCATAGTTCTTGATGTGGGGAATTATGGGAGAATCTTGAACCTGTCAGGATCTTGACCAGGTCCTTGTCTTGCTGGTGAATGACAGTAGCACAATTTCTACCGCCACTTGCTTTTCTGTCTGAGAGCAGCTAATTGTGGAAGCTCTCCACAGAATATATGCAACTAAAACTTCCACTCAAAAACTGATGTTGGGTAGAAAAGTGGGCATGGGTTAAGAAAGAGGGCACTGGGTGGGAGTCAGCCCACCTGAATTATGATCCTTCATTAAGATCCCCAACTACATGATGTGGAGACTCAGCATGTTTAGACCTTTACTTTCCTCCTTCTTATCTGAAGGGATTTGACTTTACATCCTTCAAGGTCCCATTTATAAAATTATTTGAAACTTATTTATAATGATACACAAAAAAGAAAAGCCAAGGAATAGATTGTCAGTTTGGGCAGTTTGACTCCAAGGTGGACAGCTACAACTCGGAAACTTAAATCAGAGCCTATATGACAATCTCTCCTACCCATCTCCAAAGAATGTTCTGACTGAGCATTAGAATATGAAAAGGGGGAATGAGCTGTGGCTTATTCAGTGCAGTGCAACAAATGAAAATCAACTGTGAAGAAGATGAGTCTGGTGCGGGGAGGCGGCAGAGATCTGTAGGGAGCGAGCATTTAAGTAAGAACAATGAAGAAGAAGAAAACGGGCCTGATGTGATCTGAGGGCTGGAGTCTGTCTGTGTGGAGCTGGCAGTGAGTGGAGCAGAGCTTCCTGAAGTCGGAGGTTGGATGAGCTGTTGAATCGGGCTTTTAATAACAGACACTTCCTCTCACAGTGACCCAAGTGACTAAAGGGGATTTCTGAGTTCATAAAGTGAAAATCCGGAAGTAGCAAGCTCTTTGGGTGGGTTTGACGCAGTGGCACAGAGATTTCTAAAAGCAAGTAGGCTCCTGCCATCTGCCTGCTCTGCCTCCGAGTGTGGCAGTTTCAGCTTCATTGCAAGGCTGCCTTCACTCCTAGAGTCAAAATGAATAAGCTGTTTCTCGTACCTCATTGATCAGGAAGAGCTGGAGGCATGGTTTTTGGGTGGCTCTGCCAGACGGTCAAGGGAACTATTTCTCAAAAGTCTTAGAAAACCTTCCATGACCCTGTGACCCCACTTCAGTCCCACACCCATTCATTTCTTAATCAGTATCCCTGGCCCTGGGCGTGGGATGCCTTTTTTATTCCAACAAATCCCTGTAGTAAGGAGGCGATGATTTCTTGATTGGGGTAGATCAGTTATGAAGAGCACAAAGCTGGGGCACTCAATCTCCCCTAGGCTCATGGCCTCTCCATAGTGGAGGAGAGGAAACGTGGATGTCTGGAGGCAACAAACATGCCCCCACTGTGAAGTGGGAAACACTGAGAAGAGATGGCGACACTTTTTATCTAGGAAATCAACTCCAAGTGATTTGTGATGGTCGCCTGGAAAGATGTGTTCAGAAGTCTTTCAAGACCTCATGACAATGTGCTCTATGTGTCTATAAATATCTGCTCTGGGCACTAAAAGAGGCAGTCTTGCATCACATGGCTTTAGCATTCTTGATTTAGCAGGAAATTGTACTTCCAAGAAGAAACATGTTTCTTCACTGAATTCACTAATTTCTGAAATCCCCTTCATTCAGAATCGAGAAGAAATGAAAGTATGGCCAGGTAGCATTCAGTCCTGACTTATACCATGAACCCCGGCGCTACTAAAAGTTATGGTGACTGACTGGGCTTTTCAAATCCTAAACACTTTTGCCTGTAGACACAGGAGCCTAAATGAAAATGAAATATATTTAACGCAGCAAATGAAGTGAGACAGAACTAAATGTGATGCATAAAATCTTTATTACATCTAGGAAGTAACAATATTACAGAGCAAGCTGCTGTGAAGATGGGCTACAGCCGGTGAGCCACACAAGTCTGCTCCTCGTCACTGGCACCTGCACGACTACCACGCACTCTCATCTCCACCATTGGTACCTGCACGTTTATACAACATCAGAGGGCAGGTGGGTACGTTGCCCACCCAGCCTTCTTGGCTTAGACCTAATGCCAACATGGAATGATGCACTTGATAATAGGGACAGGCTGAAGTTGATAAATAATGGTGTTCAAAATAGTGAATTTTTTAAAACGGTGTCTACTACAAGCTGAATTCATAATATTCTATAAGGGAATCTAAAGAGGTAGATATAATAGCTATTTGCAATAAATAGACAGTCTACCTGAGATGAGGGAAGGGTGGCCTGTACCAGCAGGTCTCAGCAGGAAATGTGATGCAGGAAATCTATGGAAGAACTTAGAGATAGATCTTTCACATTTGCATAATTCATAAAACTGTCCTAGATCCATTAATCCCAGCCCACCACCAAAGTAGCTCAGCTTATTTGCTGATTATAGGTGATGAAATTGAGGTGCAGGAAAGGCACTGTCCCCCATAGAGGGACAGTGAGGCAATCCAATCTGAGTCACAGCTAAAATCCACGACCATCCCTAAGCTTCTGAGGGAACAGGGAAGGCGTTGTCCTATAAGAACCCTGGGCCAGGATCACGTGGAACCACAGCAAGTCTTTCTTAAGAGGACAGAGGAAGATATGAGACTCAATCACTGATGTAGACACCACACAAGGTTTAGAAGTGGAGGAGTTGGTAGAGGTGGGGGTTAGAGGGGAAACTGCCTTGCTCTCTCCCTTCTCACACTCCAATTTCATTTTAGTGTTCCCACTGGCTGACTACAGCTGCATATCGGTTCATAGGAGTATGCAGCACACAGGGCTCCGTCCCACAGAGGAGAGACACAAATGGATCTCAGGGAAAACAGTCAGGGCCAGCATAGAGGCAGTCATAGTAGCTAAAATGTATCACTTACTATGTACCAACGATGCTCCTAATTATTTTGCCTCCTTTGTGTTACTTAATCTTGCCAGTGGACCTAGGAGGGAAATTGTATTATCATCTCCATTATTTTTAAAATGCGGAAACTGGCTCAGAGGAGTTAGGAACTTCCGCAACTCATCCCAGCTTGGAAGAAGTTGGGCCAAAACTCAAACTCATATCTGTCTGTCTGTCTGTCAAGTATGGGTTCTCTACCACAAGTTGCTAGGACATGGACCACCATAAAGCAGGATGCTAATGTGCCCTGAGTGCCTGTGCTATTCCGGGCAGATGACAAGAGTTCTCACTGGGAATATTTAAAATATAATCATGGAGGCTAGGGCCCTGGAGTTATTTCTTCAAAGATGAGAGCATAGGAATGACATTGGTTAAAGGAGGTGAGGAGGTCTTGGGAGGAATAACCAGTTGCTGGAAATACCAGTGCAGAATGAGAACCAACAATGAAGAGAAAATGTGGAACATTTTTTTAATATATTTTTATTGATTTTTTTTACAGAGAGGAAGGGAGAGGGATAGAGAGTTAGAAACATGGATGAGAGAGAAACATCCATCAGCTGCCTCCTGCACATCCCCTACAGGGGATGTGACCACAACCAAAGTACATGCCCTTGACTGGAATCGAACCTGGGACCTTTGAGTCCCCAGGCTGACGCTCTATCCACTGAGCCAAACCGGTTTTGGCGAAAATGTGGAGCATTTTAAGGAAGGAGTGTAGTAGGTTAAACTAGCTTACCTGTTGTACAGAACAACATCCAAAATCTAATTTAGAACCTTAGGTTAGAAGGCCTCTGATTTATACTAGAGACCCATGTTAGAAGGCATAATGCGAATATACATCTCTCATAATAATCTTTCACATTTGCATAATTCATAAAACTGTCCTAGATCCATTAATCCCAGCCCGCCACCAAAGTAGCTCGGCTTATTTTGCTGATTATAGGTGATGAAATTGAGGTGCAGGAAAGGTAAGCAACTTGCCCACCAGGATTTTGTGGGTGTGGATGACTACAAGGGTGCTGCTTAGCTCCTAATCTGAGCTCTCTCCTCACATAATGAATGCGGATTTCCGGAGAAATTATGTTGTTGGTTTCAAACTACAGCAACTACCTCCGGGGGATTTAAAATGAAAAGAACCTTTATTAATAGGATACTGGAGAGATTCACAGATCCTCGAGGCAGAGATGCAATTGAGAATTGGCTTAAAGTGGGACTCTTTGGGTAAAACTATCTTAATGGTCTCTTGGTGTGTTTTGCCTTCTCCCGGCCCCAAAGCTCCCTCAACTTTTCCAGTCTACTCAGAAGTGAAAGGAAGAGAAAAACACCCACATTGTAGACAGAAGCTGCGCTTACCTGTCTAGTCAGAGACCTTTCTCTCTTCCTTTCTGTGTCTCCCCCACACTCAGCAAGGAATGAGGGTTGGGCCCAGTTTGATCAGGTGCTTCTGTTCAGTCCAATCAGCAGAGAGAAATAAAATGTAGGAGGTCTTGCTATTAAAGATGGTTGGCAAGACTCCCACTGCAAGGGAGAGCAGAGGTGACAGGACAACAAGCCTTCAAATGGCATTTCCCACAGCGCGGCTGTTAGTGTAAGGGTTGCTGTACTGTCTGATGGGAAAAAAGGCCACGCGTCCAGGCCTCAAAAAGGCATGAGGCAGGCACAGAAGAGAAGCAGGATGCTCACTGCCCCACTTACTTCTAGAGCAAACCCACACTTCCTCCCAAGCAAGGCTCTTCCAGCAGATAAACAGGGAGCGCTTTAGGTCTGTTTTTTTCACATCCTAAGCTGGAGATGGTTAACCTTCCAAATCTTCTCAGGAGAGATTTAAGAAGCCTCATTTATAGGCTATACTTTTATTCAGATATCTTAGGGCCTGGATCTTTGGGATGGACTTCTCTATAATAATCTTATTTCATGAATAATGTTTTATAATAAAAATTAGAGGCCTGGTGCATGAAATTCATGCATGGAGGAACTCCCTCAGCCTGGCCTGCACCTTCTCCAATCTGGGATCCCTTGAGGGATGTCCAACTGGGATTGGGCCTAAACAGACAGTCAGACATCCCTCTCCCAATCTGGGACTGCTGGCTCCTAACTGCTCACCTGCTTGCCTGCCTAGCTGCCTGCCTGATTGCCCCTAACCTCTCTGCCTGACTGCCTGATCAATTCCCCCTTCCGAACTGTTCACCCCTAACTTCTCTCCCTTGTCAGCCTGATCACCCCTAACCACCTCTGCCTCAGCCCTCACTACCATGGCTTTGTCTGGAAAAATATCTGGAAGAATGTTTACAAGTTGTCTGGTTTAATTAGCATATTGCCCTTTCATTAGTATAGATAACCCTACCCTAGCTGATTTGGCTCCAGGGTAGGGGCATCTACACAAATAAAGTGTCAGCCTTCAGACAGAAGGGTCTCAGATTTGATTCCTGGTCAACAGCCCTCAGTTGCAGATTTAATACTCAGTGGGAGGCATCCAATGGATGTGTCTCTCTCATGTCCATGTTTCTCTGCCTGCTTCCCCCTAATCCTCCCTCTGTTTCACTCTAACAATCAATGGGAAAAAAATATCCTCAGGTCAGAATTTTTTTAAATGTCCCTTACATTTATTCAGTTCACTAATTATTTTCATTACTCTCTTTTTGTTTAATATACACAATAACCTTTTGTGATGGGAAAGGTAGGAAAGGCCATTTATTCCTCTATTTTAACATATGCATCTACTGAGGTTTGCAGAGGCTTGCAAGGTAGTGTGATAAGGTTTCCATGAGAAGCCAACTCTCTTTATTCCCAATGCAACGTTCCTTCCTCTTGGACCGCGATTTTCACCTTACAGCATCCCTCTTCTATTCCCTTCTTTTCCTAAACTTAATGGACAACTCCCTCCTTCCCCCCACAGTTTCCCAATATCGCTTTGAATGTCTTTTTATTTCTAGGCCTTAAAATCCCATTATTATCAAGTCTCTTCCTTTCATTGCTCCCCGTTTCCCTGCCACGGATACATCTGGGATGTGGGGTCAGCAACAAAAGGCATTTACTTTCCAAATCTGAGAAGAGCGCACCTGTTAAAACCACAGTTCCCAGCTTAAACAAGCAGAACAAACATACACCAAAGTGAGACCCCTGCTGCTGCTGACATGGGTGACTTGCGGCTCCTTGTTAGCGCATGACAATAACCAGGCTTTTTATAAACCCAGTGCTTTCTCTTTCCTCTTTCTCTGGAATTGTACCTCCATGTAAACACTTTTTCAGACTTTTTAAAACAGCTTAGCTCTAAAGGAGTGGTATCCAGTGTTTTCCTTTTCGAAATGTGATGGCTTGGCATTGAAGGGAGTCACCCCTCCTTCACTGTCACACAAGCCTGTTGCCGTGTATTACTTTCAGGAAGGGCTTCCTCGCCACAGCCCTCTTTAGACTTGCATGCTTTTGGAATTTGCATGTCACTTACAATCTAATCTGAGGACAGAGGACAGGAGTGGTGGTAATTTTCCAAAAAGGAATGCTATCAGCCACATAACGGATAACACGAAGCAGGAAGAAGGGCTATGCGAATATCCGTATGAACCAGAGTAGAGCTGGGAATGCTGAACACTAGAGCCGGAGGCAACTGCAGGGGTCCTTGGCATTATGCCCTCGAGGACACTGAGGCAAAGTACTGTATGTAACCCAGGGACCTGCAGGAGTCAACCTGTACAGCACTGGCTTCCGGGTCCCAGGTCCGAGGTGCCCAGCCAACCTCACTGTGTCACTGTGGTTCACGGGCTGGCTGCCCCACTGTGTGGAAATGAAGCATTTAGGAGGAATCGGTGAGATCATCTTTGGAATTTTCCTGCTGGCTTGCACCCTCCTAATAGCAGAGTTAAAAGCATGGGGTGAGGGTAGAGAGCATTTCCAAAGGGCAGGCAGGGGAGGAGGTTATGAAAAATTTGGGGGTGGCAAGGAGAGAGAAGGAAAGAAGAGGGTTTTGTGATGAGATTTTCCTGAGAACCACATTCATTGGAGGGAGGTGGGCAAGAGGGAGGAGTTTGTTTGAAGCATAGTTGATTGTGAATAAATATATCTATTTCAGCTGGCAGCAGTGAGTTCAGGGGGAGGGCTGCTTCTCCCGGGAGATGGTTCAACCTTTCTCTTCTGTTGTCCCCAGCAGGAACCCAGAGAAAGGAGAATGTGGGGACAGGAGGGTGGGGATGCAGACAGCGGTGAAGTCTGCCAGGATTCAGATTGTGTTGCTGAGCCAATTGTCACCTTTCCCAGACGCCAGTCTAGGAAAGTTGCCTGAATGAGGAGGGGAGCTAAACAGGGTGAGGGGCACCTGCCTAGAGTGAGAAGGCAATCTGAGAAGGCTGACCTCAGCGTACAGTGAGGGAGTGATGGAATGATCTATTAAAATATTCATGATAAGCCGCCGACACCGGTTTGGCTCAGTGGATAGAGCGTCGGCTTGCGGACTGAAAGGTCCCAGGTTCGATTCTGGTTGGGGGCATGTACTTTGCTTGAGGGCACATCTCCACTGTGGGGCGTGCAGGAGGCAGCTGATAGATGTCTCTCTCTCATCGATGTTTCTGACTTTCTATCTCTCTCCCTTCCTCTCTGTAAAAAATCAATAAAATATATTTAAAATAAATAAATTAATTAATTAAATTAAATTAAATATTCATGATAAGCCAACAAGCTATGATAGAGCCTGACTATGCACCAGGCACCGTACCTGGCCCTTGGCCTCAATGATCTCATTTAATCTTCACACTAACCTTGTCTATGAGAGTGAGCCGTGTTGTGTTACCCCTGAGATAAAGATAAATTGGATCAGAGAAATTTTGTGGGTATTTTTTGCCAAGAACACAAGACTAATAAGAGGAGAAATAAGATTGTGACTCAAGTGAATCTGTCCCAAGGCCTGTGTGACAGAAGAGGTCTTTTTACCCCAAATCCCCCGTTTGGTTGTATGACAGAAACAATCTGGTTTTCAGAGCTGTGTCCCGAGTCCTCTCTGACTCCTGAATCTGTGCTTCTGACCATCATGTCACACGGTTTAATCCTCAACCCCTGGCCAGCCCCAAGCGCCCCCGAACATAAATCAGCAACCGGGAACCCGACAGGATTGGGTAAATAGCAAACGCTGGCGAGGAGAGTCCAACAGCAGAGTTAGGAGAGAACAGACAGTGCTGAGGGTAAAAGGCTGGTGGTGGCGCTGACAAAGAATTCACTGTAACAGGCCTGTTTTTCAGTTTTCTCCCCCCAGCTGATCTGACGACAATCTCATTCCAACCAAATTCTCTGGTGCCGCACGGCTCTGTTTTTCCATCTCATTTTCTCTCACCTGTTTTATTTCCGTTCCATTAAACACCGCCTCCTAGTCCTTCCTGGCCACTCTGTTTTCCGCCCGGCCTCCAGACGCTCCCCAAGCACCCCACTCTCTCCAACAGCTTGTCTTCCTCTTCTGCGGGGTGACTGATCGCTTTTTGCTGAGCTACAAGCTATCAGGGGGCAGGGCGGCTTTTACCCCACAAGGGACCCTGGGAGGGGACCTGGCATAGGTGCCAGGAGCAGGCGGACAGAAGGAAGTGGGAGGGGGGATGAAGAAAGAGCAGGGATACACTAGGGAGATGTCCAAAAGAAAGCAAATGGAGAGGCAAAGACGATGGAAGGAGTGAAAAGAATAGAGAGAAAAAAAACTTTGAATTCAATAACTGAAGGGATGTAAAACAAAATCACAGAATGAGAGGGAAATAGAAGAAGAGACAGGTGGTAAAGAGAAACAGAAAGGGGGAAATAAAAATGAAATAACAGAAAAGGCAGAGAGAGAGGGAAAATAGTAAAGGCGAGGCACCCGAGTTGGAGTGGGGGGAGTGAAACGGGAGGGAAGGGGCTGTAAAAGCAAAATGAAGTCATCAAGCACCTCCTTCCGGCAGGCAGTGGGAGACAGGGCTCGCCAGCAGAAAGAAATATCCGGAGCAAAGGAAAACGCACCCAGCGGGGAGAAGAGAGATGGAAGCAAAGTAAGACTGACAGCGACTCTCAGACAAAAGGCAAAGATGACTTTTTCAAGCTTATTTCCCCCCTTGCCTCAACAAACACCCCATTTTATTTTAACAACGCATGAGCACATTAAAATAGCTTTAAAAAATTGCAAGGAATGTCATGGAGCCGTATAGAGGGATATTATCTGGTCAGCAATGCCTCCCAGAAACCCCTGGGGCTCCGTTTAAGCTTTTGGAAATATGTAGTCATCAGCATGACTGGTAATATCAACTGCAAATATACTATGTGCTTGTCCTGTGCTTAGCACTTGGCCTGTGTTCCTGCATGTAATTCTTAGAGCAGGTCTATGATGCAGTTGCTATTTTATCATCATCTTTGGCCCTGAGATGAGGACACAGAGTCTTAGAGGGGTGGAAGAAACGTGCCCACAGTTGCACACCTTTGCACGCTAGATCCAACATCCACCTCCAACAACACAACCCTAAAACGTATGCTCTTATTCACCAAGTTCCAGAAAAGCAAGGCATGTGATATAGAACGAGACCCTACTGGGTACCTGGCACCATCCTGGTGGATAGGAGATAATCAGAGATAAATACCAAGAAGGAAATGGGATAATGGTGGGAAGAATATATATATATTCTAAAAAGTGTGTGTGTGTGTGTATATATATGCACAGCTTACATTAAGTGAAAGTGGTGCTTTCTTGGATGGAAGAATCCATGTTGTAGGGATGTGCAACAGCCCTTCATAGGCAGGGCTTGCAGGGAGGGTAGAAATTCTTGGCAAATATTTTCTGGAAAAAGACAGGCAATAGGTAATTTTGGCTTTGAGTGCCACAGGTCACTCAGCTCTGCGTTGGTCACACCCAAGTAGCTATTGGCAACTTGTAACTGAATATAACAAGCGTGAAGGATGTGTTTCCAAAAGACCGGTGCTAATGAAATTTGCATCTTATATGACTTCCGTGTGTCACAAAATATTATCTTTCAATTTGTTTCCATCATTTGAGAAAGTAAAAATACATTCTCAACTCATGGTGGGAGGATGGATTTGGCCTAAGGGCTGTAATTGACCAACGTCTGCTCCAGGTAAAAATGAGGGAGACTATTCCCAGTACAGAGAGGCACGGGAGGACTTGGGGTTTCCTGAGTGTTGCTAGTGTCTGTCTGCCCCAAGTGCAGTGCAGCCCCGGGCATGACTGAGTTTGGGCTGGAGAGGTGCGTTGGGACTGAGGGGAGCATGGAGAATTCCTCATGTAGAGCTCTTCAAATAAGTTTTAAGCAGAATTTTAGCACACCAGAATTTCAGGTAGAAACAACAAATGGGGGATATTGGAGTCTCAAGCACAGAGGTTATTGGACAGAAAAAGGCCCAAAAAAAGCAAAGGCAGCAGGTGTGGAAGCCAGGACCATCTGAATGTTGTTTTAGAGGTAGGATTGGTGGGTTTGGGGGTTGAATCATTGAGAACGAAATGAAGTAAGACCCTGTGAAGTACAGTGGTTGGCAAACTCGTTAATCAACAGAGCCAAAGATCAAGCGTGTCTCACTTGGTAGTTGTGCTTCCAAACTAAATCAAAAGAAATAAGTGTAGATGAAACCAGTTTGGCTCAGTGGATAGAACTTGGGCCTGAGGACTGAAGGGTCCCAGGTTCCATTCTAGTCTAGAGCATGTAATTTGATTGTGGGCACATCCCCAGTAGGGGGCGTGCAGGAGGCAGCTGATCAATGTTTCTCTCTCATCAATGTTTCTAGCTCTGAATCCCTTTCCCTTCCTCAATAAAATATATTTAAGGAAAAAGAATTAAGTGTAATAAGGATTCTGAGCAATTTTGCAGAACCAACAAAAAAAGTATGTGTATGTGTGTGTGTGCGCGTGTGTGTGAAGTTTTTCTGATAATAAGGGTGCTATAGCTGATTTTTGTTAAGGTAAGATACTATAGATACTGCAATAAGTCAACCATTTTCAGTGACTACAAAACACCTCTGTGCACCACTTTCAGCCCTTTGGACTTTACCTCTTATTCCAGTCATGTCAGGTGTATCCTAGCTGCACCTTGCCTCAACTACACATGAGGCATTTCTAGCTTTATGCCCAGCGCTTCTCTGACTACATGTCAAGGAACAGCTATGTGAAATATTTGGCCGGGAACATGTGCAACCCGGAAGCCAGAGTCAATGTCCGAAGGATCATATCCTGACCAGTGGGAGCTGGCAACAGATATCTGAATGCCTTCCCCTCCTCTCCTACAGGCAGATAGTTCTGAGATGAGTGCATCCAGGTGGTACTGAGCACCAGTTGCCTGCCGTGATGGTCAGTTCAGGAAGGCAGCCAGGTTGCTAGTCCCTTTTCCTCCTCCTCTGCCTCACTTCACTAACCTCTCACTCTTGCTCCCTGGATCAACTCCCTAAAATATACCTAACTGTTCTATTCTTAGGAGAACTCAGGAAAAGGAATTTGTTATCATTAGAAGATTATTTTTTTGCCTAGATAAATGGTCAGCGAACTTCTTAGTCAACAGAGCCAAATATCAACAGTACAACAATGGAAATTTCTTTTGAGAGCCAAAAACTGACTTTTGCGCATGGGCCACGAAGTTTCAATTGCACTGTCTGTACACACCCGTGCGTGGTATTTTGTGGAAGAGCCAAATTCCACAAAGGGCCAAAGAGATGCAGGTGGCTCGCCAGCCACAGTTTGCTGACCACTGGCCTAGATAATCTGCTGATGTAAATATTCCTATTTAACAGGCAGCTTCCAAGTGGTAATTTCTGAGACACAGGTCCTTTCCCATTGTGTGGCTCTGACATCTTTTAGGACCTCAGAGTTTACTCTGAAGGAAACAGGGGATAGAAAAGGCACTGTTCCTTTAATTGTCTCAGGACTTAACTGTGATATGTCTTCCATCCTCTTTCATTCCATAGGCAGGAATCATAGGACTCTATCCAGACACATGGGTGCCTGGGAAATGTAGTTCCCGTTCAGTACCCTTCTCTTAACAAATACCACAATATAGAAGGAGAGCATGTATTTTGGTGATAGTTAGCCATGTCTACATCAATGTTTAGTGTATAAAATTTGAAAACAAGAGTATAAAATAAGTCACTATGATTCCACCATTCAGAGATAGCCACCTACCATATATACATATATAAAATCCTATAGTAATTAGATTTACATTCTGCTCAATTCACAATGTTTTGTTCTATTATAATATTAATTTTACTATTAATGTATATATGAACTATACAAATTAATGTTATAATATTAAGTAATTTTTTCTCATTTTTGAAATATTCTTGACATGTCAAAAAGGCTGAATTTAAGTTCACTGATCACATATAAAGTAGAGACAAACCTCCATGGACACAGATATAGCTCACAGGCTGGGGGAAGGTAAAACCTGAGCACAAATAAACACATTTATATTATGTTATGTTATGCTTGTTATGTTATATTATGAGTCAACTCATGAATTGGTGGGCTGCTAAAATGAGGCCACCAATGACTTTATGTGTCCTAACTTTAGCCACTATTTTTTTTTGTTTTTCCTTTGAGGGCTTAATGAAAATAATGAAGTACATCATCGATATTGGATGTTACAGAAATGAAATTTTAAATTAATAAAAATGTCAGCTGTCATTGCTACCAGCACCAAGTCTATAATGTAGTCCCACAGAGAAGAGGAAAGGAAAATGGGAGGCAAGGATAATATCCATTTGGAAAGAATGGTGCCATCTGAAATTAAACATTCAGGCACTCATGGGATATAGGAGAATCTCGTCCTTAGTGGGTTAGGGGTAGGATGCAGAGAAGCATATCTATAAACTAGCGATAATCAACTTCCTAAAGATGAATAAACTATATTGTTTGGGGGCAATCATGTCTTTTTTCCTTCATGCTGTAAACATAACCCCAAAGAGTCATGCGAGTTCTAAGAAGGAAACTATGATTTTCTTTAGGGATAAGAGAGTATGAAAGCATTGCTGACTGTCTTCCTGGAGGAAATGGAACCTATGCTACAGGGTATCTGAAAAATGACATATAACTAAGAACTTGCTTCAGAGCCAAACAGACTAGGCTGAATCTCATGTGATATTTTCTAAGAAAGTGACCTTGGCAAATTCCCTTAACTTTTCTCCACGTCCTATATGAAAAAGGGCTAATAACACATGCCATTATCATGGAGTTTCTGTAAAAAATCGATGCAATAAAGCATTCTAAACAGCATCTGGCCAGAAAGTGACCCCTACCTGTTATCCAATTTTTCCAAGCCCTAAAGATTTGCTGAATTGCATTTGTAAAATTGTCTTCAATCCTGAAACACCTGGAAAGTTTAACATTTACTTTAAAAACATTGAAGACTTTGACAAATTTTCTAAGATGTACATAGAAAAATACAACTTTCCCAAAGACCTAAGTAAACTTTGCACAAGAAAAGCAAAGAGGGAAAATTGTTCCAATCAGACATGGAGACAAAAATCGTAGTAAAAAAATGTTATGGATTTAAATAGTAAAGGTCAAACAGACTAGTGAAGGGAAAGAATGTGAAGATTCTTGATAAAGACTATAAAGAGCTTAAACTCAACCCATTTATATATAGCATCTTAGTATCTGATGGAGAGGTACTAAAAACCAGTGGGGAAAGGACAAATTAGTTAATAGATGGCCCTGGGAAAACGGGATCACTGCCTGGGGAAAAATAAGTCACAATCCCAGAGAATTATGACTTTGTGGTAGAGAGATTCTTGTTACATATGACCCCAATTATAAAACTCTAAAGTTTTGGAAAATATATGGAAATTTACATTAAAATTAGAGATTTTCATTCAAAAATTGATATTATGTACAGGAATAACAGAGTCACCTATTTGGGGATATTGGCAGTGACAAAGTATGACATCTGTACCCTGTTCTGATCTTAGGGTAAAGTGCCTGTTTCTGATCATTTGTTATAGTTTGAGTTATAACTTGTTTTTTTTGTTTTTTTTTTTTTGCAGATTGGTTTGTTTGTTTTTCTGTAGATATTCTTTGCCAAGTTGAAGAATCTGCCCTCTATTCTTAGTTTTCTGAGAATATCCCTATGGGGTGTTGGAAATTGTCAAATGCCTTTTCTGTGTCATGTGAAATGATCATGTGATTTGTCTTCTCTGGATTGCCGATTAATGGATAATATTGATTAGTTTCGGAGACCAGCCTTGCCTACCTGGGATAAATTCCCTTTAGTGCTATTCATTAATTCTTTGTATACATTACTAGATTTTGTTTGGTAATATTTTATTGAGGAATTTTTCATACGGAATATTGGGCTACAGTTCTTTTTTGTCTCTATCGTATATATTTTTTAGGGTAATGCTAAGCTTATTGAATGAATTAAGAATCTTCTCTCTGCTTCTATTTTCTGGAAGAGATTATGGGGAATTGGTATCACTGTGTTGTTTAGTAGAATTTAGTAGAATTCACCTATAAAACCAGCTTGGTATGGTGATTTTGGGAGAAGCTATTAATTATACAATTTTTAAAATGTGTAGCTATATTCAGATCATAATTTTCTTGTATTGAGTATTTTTATTGCAAATTTCCCCTAGATTATAAAATGTGTGGGTATATTGGTTTTTATACTTTTCCTTTATTATCCTTTTAATGTCCAAAGCATTGCTAATGATGACCCAACTTAAATTTCTGATATTTAAATGTGTGCCTTTTTTTTATTACCCAGGATAATTAGTCTCACTAGATGTTTATCAATTTTATTGATGTTTTTAAATAAATAGTTTAGGGTTGAATTGATTTTTTTTCTATTGTTTTCAGATTCATAGATTTTTCTTGCTCTGATTTATGTTAATTACTTTATTCTGCTTGTTTCAGGTTTAATTAGCTTTTACTTCTCTGTTTTCCTGAGATGGAATGAAATGTTTTTGATTTTAGATATTTCTTCTTTTCTAAAAAATATATTTAATGCTATAAATTTTACTCTTAACACTGCTTTTATTGTTCTCCACATATTGAAATCAGTCATATTTCAATATTTATTTAAATCAAAATGTTTTAAGATTTCTTTTGTGATACCATATTTGGCCAATGTGCTATTTAGAAATATGCTGTTTAATCTTGAAATAGTTGAGGATTTCACATTTATCTTCCAGATATCGATTTCTTGCTTAATTTCATTGTAGTCAGAGAGTATGCTTTGTATTATTTCTATTCTTTTAATTTCGTAATGTCAGTGCTATGGCCCAGAATGTGACATCTTGGTGAATGTCCCCTGTGAGCTTGAGAAGAACGTGTATTCTGCTGTTGTTAAAGGAATATTCTATAAATGCCAGTTAGATAAAGTTGATTGATTGTGCTGTCTAGCTCAACTATATTCTTACTGATTTTCTCTCTACTTGATCTACCAATTACTGAAAAAAAAAAGCAGTATTGACTTTTTCAATTATAATAGTGGCTATATCTCTTACTCCTTTCAGTCCTTCAGTTTTTCCGTCATGAATTTCCACTCTTAATTGTACTTGGCTCTATTGTTAGGCACATACACACACTTAGGATTGTTATTTCTTCTTGGGGGGATTGATCTCTTTATCATGATGCAATATCCCTCTTTATTTGTGATCATTTTCCCTTTTTTTGAAATCCAAAAATCTGTATTTTTAAAAATCTGAGGATGGGAATGATTTGAAATGATCAAATAAGTCTCTGGTATTCTATACCTTGAATCTGACCTCTGTTCCTTGTATCCTATTGTCCCCCCACCCCCCTTTCCCTGCCAAACTCAAAATTCTCTTTCTATGTTTCTGCTGAAGAACTTCGTGTCTCTATTTCTCTGTAGTAACCACAGCCAGCTGCCTGTCATGCTTCATTTCCTATAGACACTCAGCTGCTTGGGTACTTACCAGGAGCAGCTGTTAGACAATCTGGAGAGGAAGCCAATGATGCTTTATTTGGGGGGAAGGATTGCTGACAAAGGGAGAAAGTGGAGTCATTGAAGGCATCCAAGGGCCTTGGAAGAAGGGTATGGGGAGGCATATTAGAGAGGAAAGAGACATGCCAGAAATCTCACTTCCCTATTTCTCCACCCCCTGGGAAATGGCCTCTGGGGGCTATCAAGGCCTATTGGCCTGGAGACAGCGAGGGTCAAGGAGTTTGCAGTAAACATCGTCATTGGACTGACCCCAGTGAAAGCTACTTGCCTTCAAGAAGAGAAAAGCCACTTCCTACTCATTTGGGCCACATTCTCACTCCCTGAATCCATCTCTCTTCTCACACTGAGAGTGGCCTTTGGGTCCCAGAGGTGAGATGGAAGCAGGAGCATTTAAAACTGTGAAACCAATCCCTGTGAAACTGCAGTGTGAGGGACAGCAGTCTTGGCTGTAAGCAGCACTGGTCTGAGGCATTGGCTGACTTGTTTCTGCGCCTGAAACTTTGGGCCAACCTTAGCATGACCTTGGGGAAGGAACAGAACCTTCCTAGGCCTTCATTTTTTCGCCCTTTTGGATTTGACAGAGTGTGTTTTGGTAAGAAAAGTTAAAGGGCCCTGGATATTTACTTGACCATAAACTCAATATGAATCTGTGAAATGATGCAACTCTGATAACAGTAAGGTGATTTTAAACCCTTTTCTTATTTATTCATACTGTCTATTTAAATGGAGTGTTTGCTATGTGGCTTCATACAAGTTGCTAAGGTAAAGCAGTTGGAGGCAAATCTAAGCCGAAGGAGACTCTGAGCTGTAATGCAAGAATCAAGTCCACAGAAGGTCGCTTATCACCAACAGAGAACTTGATAGCAAAAAGATGACTCTTCTGCTGAGTTCAGGCTCAGCTCTTGAACTCAACAAAAGAAAACAAGGCAATGAAATGATTTCTGAAGCACATTTTGAAAGGGGAGAAATATTTCTTCCCCTGGGTTTTTGAAGGATGGAAAAATTATTAGCCGTACAGGGGAGACAGGGTCAACCAGTTGAACTCTCATGATTTGCTTCAGTCTTCTCACATCTCAAAAGTAAAGAGTTTGTCTCAGGAACTAAAATGCAATGCAAAGTAATCTCTGAGCTCCAATGAGCTGTCAATACAGGTGAGTTAGCTATGACCTTGTGGTCAGAAACTGGGAAGAGAAAATAGCCATTTTTTCCCTATCACAATACCGAGAAAAACCTGAGGTTCAGGACATACAGGTGATTTTTAAGTCTTTGTAGCCTTGGCGTCCTCCAAATGCTCCTATGTAATAACTATAGCTACTAAAAAGATTCTCAAAATGATTGCAGGTGGTACATAAATCTAACACTAAGAGTGAATCACATGATGAAAAAAATATTTTCATTTTAACTTTCTTCTAATTCTTCAGGTTATGTTAAAGAGAAACTCCCAGTTTAAGGCTAATAGATCTTTAACACCTGATTTCATCTTCCTTTGTTTTAAAATATATTTTTTATTGATTTTTACAGAGAGGAAAAGAAAGGGATAGAGAGCTAGAAAGATTGATGAGAGAGAGAGACATAGATCAGCCTCCTCCCACACGCCCCCCATCTGGGATGTGCTTGCAACCAAGATACATGCCCCTGACCAGAATCGGACCTGGGACCCCCTAGTCCACAGGCTGATGCTCCATCCACCAAGCCAAACTGGCCTTAACGATCCTCCTTTGTTTTTAATCTTCACCTGAGAATATGATTTCTTTATTTGAGAGAGAGAGAAACACACATACACACACACACACACACACACACACACACATACACATACACACACACACACACACACACACACACATACACATACACACACACACAAGCTTCAATGTGAGAGGAAAACATAGATATGTTGCCTTCTGTACTCACCCCAACTGGGAATTGAACCACAACCTAGATATGTGTCATCCTCTTTCTTAACACAGAAAAAATAGGCCTTATGCTCAGAGTCTTGGACCAGCAAGAATATCTACTTAGGATTCAATAAAATTTAGTTGTTTCAATTGGATTTAATTTTGGAGATATCAATCAATACTCATTATTTGGAGATTTCATATTTGAGAATTCACCTACTTGCTGAAACATATTTGCAACCCCAAAATCAATACTCGCAGCATTTTGCAGTGAACGTATGTGGCATGGCAAACGAGAAAAGTGAGTCACCCCACTCACCTGTTCCCACCTAAGGCTGCACACGGTGGCACTCTGCCTTCTTATCTCAGCTCAAACACTCTAAACCAGTGTCCTTTTCATGGTCTATTTAGTGCCACATCTTTCCCGTTTTTGTGGATTTTTCATTGGTAGTGATTTTTGTGCTTTAATATGGCTCCTAAGCACAGTGCTAAAAGTGCTATCTTGTGTTCCTAAGCAAAACAGTGTGCCTGACAGAGAAACTATGTGTTAGATAAATTCCATTCAGGCGTGAGGTGTATAATATAGTTGGCCGTGAACTGAAAGTTAGTGAGTGAATCAACAACATATATTAAGTCAACAGCACAACAATATATATTAAATCAGTGCAACAACATATATTAAATCAATAACATGTATTAGATATGCCGTCTTAAAACAGAAACACATTTTTTTAAAAAGGCTAAGTATTGATGCAATTGTGTGTCCTGAGTTTATGGCAACCTAACCCTGTATTTCCCGTAGGTGCATCAGTTCCGTATTTGCCAATTGCGTGTTTGCGGAGACTTTATAGAACATAAATACAATGAGTAATGAAAATCGAATGTACTTCTATATTAGGCAAACCGTTTGAACCTTCTGCTTATGATAGTGCTATTGAAAGGACCCTATAAAACAAATTTAAGTAAAAGATCAAGTTTATTTAAATGAAACCAAGTGAAGTTCCACATGAATAATACAGGCTGTTTGATGGCATAGCCCAATTTTGAAACCAATAAGAGAAAGCCAACTTTGGGGATCACTGCTCTGCTCTTTGAGTAACCTGCCAAGATATTTAGCCCATCCTTGGGGACATAGCAAGGTGCTTCTAAGGAAACCCCGTGGAGCAGCACTCTGAAACCTACTAGCCACCTCACCCACATGAATGAGGGATCGCCACCATCATTGCTATCCTGTAGATGACAAATCGTGAGGATTACCAGCTCCTCTGCAACTGCAGTTCCATCTGGCGGGGGGTGAAAAACAAGCATAGCTAATAGCCCCCCCTCCCTCCCGCCACCTTCATTACCCACCAATAATGAAAATATAATGACCCTTTTCCCCATGTTGGTGAATATTTTTCCTGTCAACTCTGATATGCTCATAATGTGGGCAGACAGATTATTTATGACCGGGGAAATTAAATATTATTTCATTTCTCCTAATACAATCTGTGGCGTCTCCCTGCTCCCAATTCCTCCCCATTAAGGTTATTGTCTTTTCTGCTCCAATTGGCCGCGTGCTGTGGGGTTGTCACGGCCCTGGCAGAGCACTCGGAGCCTAATGGCGGCGGGAGAAATGGTGTCATTTGCAAGGCTGCCTTCCCCGTCTCCTCTAAATGAAGACATTTGGTCCCTGCGAGTCAGAACCCATTTTGATGAGTCTCGATGCATTTGGACTAATGGAACAGGACAGCGATGGCTGTAATAGATTTCCTGAACCGGGTTTTTCTTTCTCAGAATCTCACCATTTCAGAACCGGGAGGGTCAGCGAAGGCCATCTGTTTCCAGCCTCTAATTTTGCACTTTGGGACACCGAGGAGCCGAGAAGGGGGCGCGCTTAATGAAATCTCTGGGGAGAACAGTTTTTCACGGCCGAGCCCATTCCCATCATCATCCTGATTTTTGACTTACAGGGACCCGTGGCCCCACTAAGTACTCAGTGATATGATCACGTTTTAGTAGGTGCAGAGTGCCAAGACCGGTTTGGCTCAGTGGATAGAGCATCAGTTTGAGGACTGAAAGGTCCCAGGTTCCATTCCAGCTGGGGGCATGTACCTTGCTTGCGGGCACATCTCCACAGTGGGGTGTGCAGGAGGCGGCTGATCAATGTTTCTCTTTCATCGATGTTTCTGACTTTCTATCTCTCTCCCTTCCTCTCTGTAAAAAATCAATACTATATATAAAAAAAAGTAGGAGTCTGCGCCTTTGATTCGTGGCCTCCCTGGGGCAATTTAAGAGGCAGTGCTCTGCAAGGGATGAGCTGGGATTTTGATAAGAGAGCGTGGCAAAAACTTTTCCCTCTGCCCAGTCCTGCCTTCCTCCCCTCCGTTCCATATCCATCCATTGATTATAATATGGAACCCCCTCAGGTCACACCCCATCTTAGTGTTTGCTTCTGGAGGACTCACTCAACCTGCAGCACTGAGGAGGCAAAATGTGGGGTGAGGTTCTCTCTTCCCTGTTCTTTTTCACTCCTGCCACGTGCCCGAACTGGTACAGGTCCAGTGTGGAAAGGACAGTCCCTGCCAACTTAGAGAGGCCAGCCTGCTAGGAGTGATGGACAAGACAAATCCTTATGTCCTGCCATAATCCAGGCTGCTACCTCTTGGCCAGACTTGCACAAAGCAGACCTTGCAGCTGGTACCCCCCTTCCTACCTTCCACCTATTTATTCACTCCCCTTCCTACCTTCCTCCCATTTATTCACCCAAGTACAATCTCAAATCTGATTATGTCACTTCTTGGCTTAACATCTCTTAGGGAAGTACAGTTACAGTTCAGATAAAGCCCCAGAATCTTTTTTCAGTCCCACCCTCTTTCCCCACTATCATTCCTTTCATGGCACCTTAGTAACATTTAGCTATTTTGAGCTTCTCAAACCCTATGTTCTCCCCATCTCGAAGGCTCCATATTGCTTATCCCTCCACCCAGAACATCATTCCTCCATCTTCTCTGCATAGCTGCCACATCTCAGCCATGACCACTTTTTTATTTGTCATCTCCTCAAGGCCGAAGAGTTTTGTGAGTTCTGTACTGTAAATGGAGCGCTGTCACATAGCCAGTCCTCATTGATTGGTGTGTTTATTCTACTTATTTGTTCATCATGGACTTAGGCAAAGGACAGGCCTTGACTAATTTGCATAAAGCTTCCAACTGGGCATAGGAAGTGGAGAGAGCATTCACCTCCTGAGCCGCCTACTTCCGGCATTGGACACAATTCATTCCCTTCAGAGTTCATGTCGCCATGTTATCTGTCTGTTCATTGCTTGTTTCCCTTATTCTTCGTCTACTCTATTAGATTGTAAGCACCACATGATTAGAAATATAATTTCTTCTTCCCCTGCCTTACATATTGCCTGCCATATAAAAAGTGCTCAATAAACATTTGCTGGAAAAAAAATGATTGTTGCATAAAGCAGGTAAAGTTGCCGAGACCGGTTTGGCTCAGTGGATAGAGCGTTGGCTTGCGGACTGAAAGGTCCCAGGTTTGATTCCGGTCAGGGGCATGTACCTTGCTTGTGGGCACATCTCCACTGTGGGGCGTGCAGGAGGCGGCTGATCGATGTTTCTCATCGATGTTTCTGACTTTCTATCTTTCTCCCTTCCTCTCTGTGAAAAATCAATAAAACATATTTTTTAAAAAAGCTGGTAAAGTGAATGGGTGGTTTTGAGCGAAACTGTGAAGTAAGCATAGGATTTGATGAAAAAGACTCCAAGAAAAAGGAGGCATTTTTTTGGTTATGATGAGGAAGAACTCCTTATCGGTAAAATGAACAGAAATCACCTGTGTTGAAGTGGGGTGCTCACAAATATTCAGTGCCAGCACAATATGTGACAGGGTGATCCCCAACAACATCTCTGTTAGTGTTACCTCATTCTCTCACCATGGCTAATGCCTAGCAGAATCATTACTGCCATCCACGGAAAAGGACGGTGAAATGTAAAAATATAAAAGCAACATTTGTCATTAGCTTGCATGATCTAGAGCAGTGGTTCTCAACCTTCCTAAGGCCGCGACCCTTGCATACAATTCCTCATGTGGTGGTGACCCCCAACTATGAAATTTTGCTACTGTTATGCATCGTGATATAAATACTTCCGATGGTCTCAGGCGACCCCTGTGAAAGAGTCCTTGGGCCCCCAAAGGGGTCGCGACCCACAGGTTGAGAACCACTGATCTAGAGAATTCTCAGGAGGAACTTGGATTTGGTAATCTTTGAAGTGCCTTCCAGTCTTGCCATTTACATTGAGACAATGGAAAAACAGATTTCACACAACAGGGAGCACAGGCCATAGGCCAGACTGCTGAGACAGGGCGGAATCTGCTGCCTGTTTCTCTTTCTTATGGAATTGCCCCCTGCCCCCCAGTTGCTGGGGCTTGCTGGACAGATGCCCCTGGGAGGCCAAAGGAATTAGGACAAAGTCTCTTTCGCCAGCCTTGGTGGCTCTCTTTAACCTGCACTTCCCACAGGAAGAATGTCCCACATCAATTTTCCAGTTAAAACCCCTTTACATCTCCAGAGCTAGAAAGTCATCGGTGCCTCAAAACACTTTGGAGACATGACTTTAAGAAGAAAAACATTACTGACTTCAAAATTCCAGCTTCCTGGTGAGTCCGCAAAGTTGAGGTCACTTGCTCTAAACTTCCAAGTAGCCGACCACCCTTTCATTCCTCTTTCTCTCTCGCTCTTTATTTAGGTCAGTGTATTTTCTGTATTAAGTACATTCTGTTACTATATTGTACTTTCCAAAAAGAAAGAAAGAAAAAAAGCAACTTCCACAAGAAAATAAAAGGCTGTTGGCAAAGCTTTAGGTTGATAAATGGTTTGGGTATTAGAGAAAATGTGGGTAACAGGATGAAAAACAAACAGAAATTTAAAGGTATGAAAGCACTTCCCCAGTCATCACACTGTGTATTTTTTAATTTTTTAAAAAAGTTTTGTTTTTCTTAACTGTACAACAGGCCCTAGGACTCAATATATATTTTAAAAACCTCTTTATGGTTTCAGTGTTATTAGGAGTAGACACCTCACTCTGCTGCTCCCGTCCTTCATACTATTTAAGGGTTGTGACAGCACAGTTCTCAAGCCTTTTACTTTAATGGGTACTTTATACTAGACACATACGGGTGTCACTTCAATTAGCTGTACCACTGCTTCCAACCGTGGGCATCCACATTCCCGTCCCTGATTCTAAAAGAATTGCTGTGCCTTCAGCTCCAACTGGGTCAGGTCATCTATCCCAAATTCCTCCTCGATTTTCTGGCAGACAGTTGCCTGTAACCCACTCCCTGGTACTAATCTCTGTGGTGTTGGGTAGCAAAATAGAAAGAGAATGGACACTTCGGTGATAAAAACATGGATTGAATGAATAATGCATAGTTTACAGACCCGACAGTAGTCAAGTCATGGATCCTAAAATGTGCAGAAATCAAGAGAGGCTGTGCAGCAGGAGATGCATCTGTTGGCTGCACATACTGGAAGCCCAGTGCTGCAGCCAGTAAGGGCCCTGGCTGCTGCCATTGGCCACTGTACCCTTACACCCCTGCATCTGTGCATCCCTGAATCAGCCCCCCAAGAGTCAAAGTCAGGGGCAGGGCCTCTTGATTGCTTATCCTAAGCCAAGTGCTACACCCACTCTTCAGCTCCCAGCAAAATATTTCCAATGAGGGTTGGTGGGGGGATTTTCTCTACTTTTTTTTTTCCAAAATGAGAACAAGGGTTGAAAACGGAGCACTAAATAATTGACAAGTTTCAGTGGCTGAGTGTAAGTAATAATTAGGCTTCAAAACTAAGTCCTCCATCATAAGGCGATATGACAATTGAGTAAAGAGATAGGTTCTTATAAGAGATGCAGTAAATGAAGATAATAGAGCGACAATCTCACCAAATTTCACACAATAGTCACTCACAATCCGTCATAAACCACAGTCATATCCAAGACAGAACATTTATTCATTTATTACAAAAGTACATGTTAAGGCTCTATTATCTAAGCAATGCTGCAAATTCAGTCCCCATCCTCAGGAAATTTACCATATAGTTCATTGCCTTTGGTGATTTAATAGAATCAAATAATTGACTGCCTTCAGTTTCATGTACATGAAATTGAAACTCACTATGTCTTTTTCAGCTATTATGCTGGCAAAGAAAATTGATTCATCCTGTACACTGAAATACCAATGGGAAATGCTATGAGCAAGAAAGGAATGCAAAATAAAATGATTAGAAGATTGGGATTGGTGCAAAGGTGGAGATTTGGGTGCTAGGCCACTGAAAGTTTTTCCATCAGTCAGTGAATCTCAGTGCCAGCCTCCTGACCTATTAAATAGGTAGCACTTGAATCTAGTTGTCTTATTTATTTATTTTTTTTTTTGCTAAAATAAGCTAGAACAGTCTACCTGCCTTGATTCTTCATAATAAAGAAACATGCTTTTAAGGGCATCCAGTGACAGATATTGACTGACAACGTATTTTGCAATCCTTCTCCACTCCAAGCTATTTGATAACATCTGGATATTACACAAACTTTAGCCAATATAAATGGTTTCATCTCTCTACCAAAACTTATTTTTTTATTAAAAACCCAAGCCTCCCAGTCATTCTCACTATCCTTATGCACATTTTTTTAAGCATTAAGTAGTCAGTCACAAGGGGTTCTGTTGTAGTTAGATAATTACTTGAAAGTTGAGTTGCTGTTTTCCTTCTACTTGATTATCTTTTTTGTAGACAATGAATGGTAAGTTCTGATTGGGGCTAATTTTGCTAAGGAAGAAAAACATTCCTCATTCTTCACATTGCCATTCAAGGGAAAAAAGAATTTCTGGGGAACAAAATTGAGAAATGTTTCTGACTTCTCATTATCAAGAGAGAAGTAAATCCCCTTCTTGGCAGAGTTGAGACAAGGAATTCAGCATGATCATCTCAGGACCTCGGGGGATCTCTTATTTAGAGTGTCAAGAAATAGCCTTCTTGGTTCACTTGTGTCCTAAATTTACAGGAGATTGGGTGATGGAGTAGATCTCACCCTTCCCAAAAGCTGGTGTACATATTACAGAAAGAAATTTCAGAACACCCAACTGTGGTTGCAGATGAGATTACCTGTTCTAATATAACTTTATTTCTAATAACACAAACACTTTGATGTCTGTCTGATTCCTTTGTCTGTTTCTTAATGTAGTTATACTTGGGGAAATAATGGGATGGTACTTATGGGATCCCTGAAAACTCTCATCTTGTTCCTTCTAGTGGCAGCAGGTTCATTGAGCAAATGCTCATCAACTTCTAGCAACATTATCAGCACAGGCGAAGCATGATTTCTAGAAAGAGTTCTCCCAGGAACATGGTAAGAATTTCATATGCTTTTTTTAAAAAAAAATACATGCAATTGATTTTTTTTAATAATACAAAGCAAATCTTTCTACTTCCTTCTTCATACGAACACATTGCTCATCTCTCTCCTTTTTTCCTCTGAAGAGAGGAAACCAACTTTAATTGGATGACAAATATCAGTGAGCTCTTTGAGGAGAGACATAAAGGGGATTTAGCTAAAATTCCCCAGAACCCTATGTTTGAGGTTAAGGAGTAAATTAGTCATAGTAAAATACCTTCTGTGGTCCGGAACCTCCAATCAAATGATACCTTGAAATGAAGCTTTCTCCCTGTGGCTATTAGACCATTCCCTAAAATGTATTTAGCCTGGAGACGGTAGATTACACACAAGATGATGGGGTTTTGCCGGAGCAGTGTAGTTTGGTTCTTACTGCATTTGCTATGCTTGGATAGTAAGAGAAGAATTGGTTTTTCGTGATGTTACTTAAGAAGATGGATGAATTTTTGTGTGCCTGGACAGACTGGTCCTTTCATCCCAAGTTGCTCTTACTAAGGGCTCAAACCACATGAAATTAACCCCATTCATTCATTCATTCATTCATCAATTTAAAAAAAAGTACAGTCAACTGGCATTTTTCTAAGTACTGGTTTTTCTAAGTACTAGAAATACACAGATCAACGAAACAGACAGCAATCTTAAATTCCAGTGGGAGACATTGATAACAAAATTAATAGGTAAATGATAGAGTATTTTAAAAGCAATAAGTTCCAGAGGGGAAAAATAATAAAATAAAAAGGGTGCCTGGATTATTGCAGGCAGAAAATGAAGTGTGAAGTTTTATATGGAGAAGAAAGCATGTAAACAAAGCCTTAAGGAGGAGAGGAGGGAGCCATGCCTACATCGGAGAAAGAGCATCCCAAAACAAGGAACAAGCTCAAGGGCTCAGCCAGGAGCATGTCTGAGCTTTAAAGGGACAGTGAGAGGCTGCCAATTAGAGTTCAGTGAACAGAGAGTAGATTAGTAGGAAATGAAATCAGAGAGAGAATTAGAGGCCAGATTATGTGTGGCTTTGTGGTCGGGTGCTTGTCTGTCTCTTCTTTCTGCTGCTTTCAGCGATGTTCAGTAAGGAACTTGGTTAGCCTTGTTCAAATATGAACGGAAATCCTCCCAAATGTGGGATGTTCTTAAGGTGTATAGGAAGAATGAGCTTTGTTCGGTCAAACCACTGGACTTTCGGGGCCATTGGATGCTGCAACCTCATCTGGATTAATCTGACTAATAAAACAGCGCGTGCCCCTGCTGTGTGTCTATCAGGCCTGCTGGAATTGTATCTGTTCTGACCAACTGACCACATCATGCCCAACTTTTATAGGGAATTCAAACTCTTCTCTGGAACATGAGTGGTGTTTGCGATCCTCATCAATAATGACAAACTTGAAATGGTAAAGGTAATAATTAGCCCTTATTCTATTCTAGACATGGGGCCCTCCTTTTTCTCACCAATGAGGTGGTCGGAGATGGCAGTAAAGCATGCTTTAGTTTAACACATCTGTGAGAAGGACAGGGTCCATGCATCCACATACAAGTCCACTGCTATAGAAGTAAAGAACCTTCTCTTACTTCATATGTGGAATTAAGAAATTAGTTTTAGCCGAGACCGGTTTGGCTCAGTGGATAGAGCATCGGCTTGCGGACTGAAAGGTCCCAGGTTTGATTCTGGTCAGGGGCATGTACCTTGCTTGTGGGCACATCCCCACTGTGGGGCGTGCAGGAGGCGGCTGAACGATGTCTCTCTCTCAATGATGTTTCTGACTTTCTATCTCCCTTCCTCTCTGTAAAAAAATCAATAAAATATATAAAACAAAGAAAAAAATAAATTATTTTTATGCAGAGAAAAATGCACGCATAAATAATAAGTATTCAGTCCTTGTTGGCTACTTTTTCATTGCAATTATTATTCCCTTATTGCCATTATTGTTGTATCTTTGGTTATTGTTATATCCAGATGGTCATGATGACATTGGATGTCAAGGCAAAATTTTATTGAGCACAGAAATTTACTTTCCACCATTCCCTCTCTACCAGGGCATAAATGAAACTGAAAACCTGAAGTCATTCAACATTTGTTAGATGTCCGCTGCATACTGGGCTGGTCCTCAGGAGACTAATACTGGCCAAGCCATGTTCAGGTTAATTCTCCCACTTCAGTTCCTTCGGGCAGGAAGCCATTCGTTTAGGGAAGGAAAGCTCTCTGTCAAGCCCATTTATCTCGAGGGGGAACAGAACAGAAGACCATATTTTCCCACGTCAACACACTGATGGTGGTTTGTCCGTACATTTATGGCCCCCTAACCACAAATCCGCCAGTGGAAAAATTGGACTCAATTGGATTGGGTAATTGGTAAAGGCTGAAACATTAAGAGCCAAAAAGACATGAAGACGGAGTCAGAGAGAATAAGTTTAGGGGGGAAAAAAGGAGAAAATAATACCTATGTTTTAAAAAAATGACTTTATTTTCCATTAAACGTTTCCTCCTTGTCTAAGGGAGTGTATGTTGTTTATAGTCCATTATTTAAACCATGGCAATAACACAGGGAAATGATGGTGGAAATCCTGAACAGTATGCCAAATGACTCAACATTCATTCTTGTCTCTCTCTTCTTTCATAAACTGCACCAGACAGACCATTCAATTCCACCAGCCATCGAGGACTATGAGATATTATATCATTATAATGCTATACATATAATTTATTCTTTGTGTCAATGAACTCATGATGAATGCTGGATTTATAAGGATTACATCACATATTTCACCTCAAGCCTTTTAAAGTAATTTTTATTTTTTAAATTTCCATTATAAATTTCATCAGCTGATCAGTCTCATGATCAGGAAAAAAATTACTCAGTTCCCCAAATGAATGTAGCATAGTGATATCTGGGCAAGAGTTAGTACCCACCCTCAGGCTTATTTATCTATTGGGAGAAAAAGGATAAATGGAACCAACATTTAGAGAGCCTTGGTTTATTCATCTCTAAATTGGAAATCACAGTCCTATCTTACAAGATGTCTAAAGGACAAATTCATTTAAAAATAGAATACTTGTTCTCAAAGTGAATTCTCACTGGATGCATGAGGCTGCCAAAGATTTTATTCTTCTTCTGACTAATTTATTGTATTTAACAAGCATATGTGGAGAACTAAATGCCATAATCCCTGCTTCCTAAGTTTTCAGTCCACTGCAGGAAACTGCCCAAAGCATCATGCCTGCACAATCTGGTGTAAGAAGCCCTATAACAGGCATCAGAAAACTTGCTTTGAGAAAAATCAGGAAAAGAGAGTAAACTTGGTCAGAGGCTCTCCTAGAAAGTTCTTCTGAGGTTGTGTTTTATTTACTACACCCTGAAATATATCCATGGGATTTCTGCAAAGGGCGTAGCTTGTTCAAAGTCATGGATCATTGAAAGGGTTGGCATATCCATGGTATTAATTTCCTAGAACTCCCATAACATAGTATGGCTCAAGACCACAAAAATGTATTGTGTCATAGTTTTGGAGGCGAGAAGTGGAAAAGGAAGGTGTTATTAGGGACATGCTGCCTCCAAAGTGTCTAGGAAAAGGTCCTTCCTCAGCTCTCCCAGCTTCTGATAGCCACACATGCCCCTTGGTTTGTGGCAACATACCTCCGTTCTTCGTCTCTGTCTTCACACAGTGATCCTCCCCCTGTGTGTGTCTCTCTTCACATGGCTTTCTCCTCTCTGTGTGTCTGTTTATAATTTTTCCTCTTATAAGGGATGCAAGTCTTACTGCATTAGGGCTAATGATCTCCTCGGAATATGATTATTTATATCTACGATGACCCTATTTCTAAGGTCACATTCACAGACACCAGAGGTCAGGACATCAACATACCCTCTTTGGGAGGAGGACTGAGCCCATCCCATTTATGGGAAGTGAAGGGTGGCACATAGAAAACAAGACTGGGAAGGAAGCAAGAGGGCTGGAGCTGGATTTTGAAAATGCAGACAGCCATGTGGAGGAGCCCTGAGGCATATTTCAGCAAGAGAGGGAATATAGAAGCTTTCTCTTTATAAAGATAACATATAAAAAATAAAAATAAAATAACAAACAAACAAACAAAAAAAAACAGAATAAATGGGAAGTGACAGTCTTGTGCAAAGGCCATAGGATTTGTCCAGATCAGCGGTTCTCAACTTGTGGGTCGCGACCCCTTTGGTAGTTGAATGACCCTTTCACAGGGGTCGCCTAAGACCATCGGAAAATGCAGATATTTACATCATGATGCATAACAGGAGCAAAATTTCATGGTTGGGGGTCACCAACACATGAGGAACTGTTTGCAAAGGTCGCGGCCTTAGGAAAGTTGAGAACCACTGGTCCAGATAAACAATAGGGAAGCACAAGAGAGGCCAGAGATGAAGGACATGTCTTGTATATGACCACTGATCCTATGTGAGGAAATCAGGAGAGGTGGGAAGAGAGAAGGAACTCAAGGTTTGTAGCTTTGGCACTGGATAGCTGGTGAGCCTTTTAGCCAATATCTGAACCGTATGTAGTAGAACTGATTAGGAACCAATAGGAGGAGAAGACAGCTGGGAAGTTTGAGTCCGTGTTAAGTTAATCTAGGACAAGAAATGGAATTTAAGCACATTTTGAGGAATATAAATGATGAGTGTATTTTTCATCGGGTTAGTTCTTGAACATTTTAAAACCTTAGAAGTTGTATTATGGACTATTTTAATAGTGAGGTGACAAGGATGACAATTTAGATAAAGTGCATGCGTTTTCTATTTCTGCCCGATAAATCACCACAAATTGTGCGGTGTATAATCACATGTAATTATTACCTCACAGCTCTGTCAGCCGGGAGTCTGGGTGAAGGTGAGCTGGTCATCTGTTCAGAGTCCACCAGGCTCGAGTCAGGGCCGTGATCTCTGAAGTCACAATCCTCTTCCATGTTTGCTTGTTGTTGGCAGAATTCAATGGCTTGTGACTGTAGGTCTGAACCTCTCACTTTCCCATAATTCCCTGCCACGTGGTGCTCTCCAGAACAGGATGCTTGTGACTTCAAGGCCAGAAGGAAAGCATCTAAGTTGCTTTGAATCTCTCTAACTTATAGACCATCAACTGACTAGGTCAGGCCCACTGACAATTATCTCCCTCTTGATTAATTTAAAGTCACCTATTTAGGGGCATTTATTGCATCTGTAAATCCCGTCACCTTTGCCATATAATGTAACTTACCCATGGGAGGGATATCTCATCTTAATCACAAGTTCAGCCATGTGTGGGGAGGGAGAGGATTGTAGAGGGTATGTACACCATGAGGTGGAAATCCTGAAAGCCAGCTTGGAATTCTGCCTGCCACTCATGGTAGCACAGAAAGTGATGGACTATACTTCATCTCTTCTGGCTTCAATTTTAATATTATTTTCCAATTTGCTTTTTCACCCTCGGCGATGCGACACATCTGATTCTCTTTAGGCAATGGCATGTTTGCATAAGACCACAATTCTGGACTCAGGAAGGATCATCTGCACTCTTGTACAAAATTTATGGATATTCTTAACTCTGACCACTAGGTTTGGTCACATGCTTCCCACTAGAAATAAAGATACATTTTGCACCAACCAGAACAAACTGACAAAACACTAAAGTTGGCACATGTTTTGGCAGTGCTTCATGAATTTAACATTTTTGAGGTATTGCAGATTCCTCTCAGGTGACAGTTAAAGTCAATCCCACAATTGTCGCAGTTAATAATAATGGCGATGACAATGATTACTCATAATTTGCACTCATACATTTATTCAAGTCAACCTCACAACAACCCATCAATTCTATTCAATAAACACTAATTTATCCTCAACTATTTATATTGTATTTGGCGCTGTGTGGACAAAAATCAGTAATCAGTAAATGGCGATCTTTATCCTGACCTACTCCAAGTCCAATTGGGTGAAACATACAGTTCATATTATTTCACTTAAGACAGAAAACAAGGCTCAGAGAGGGGAATTAATGAGCGGAAACCAGAAAGTTTGTTAAATAGAAAAGATCGTTTGTTCTAACCTCCTGGCCTGCAATCTTGTTACCGCCTCTCACTGTTGTATGTTTTAGTGACATAATATTCAAATAATTCACACACATGTATTTATAGCTTAGAATAACACTTTCAGGTTAAGATAAGTGGTAGAAGGAGATAACACTGCATATATAAAGGTATTTGATTTCTTCTCGGATGCTACTTTCTCTGGGTCAGGTGGCCAGTGTGTTATGTAGCTGCCTTTGTTGTTTCAGACCATCTGGAGCAATTTCTGAAAGTGACACAAAAGTAAACTCTCTAGGGCCATGGCCTGCCCTGTTACCAAAAAGCAGGAGATGCCGAGACCGGTTTGGCTCAGTGGATAGAGTGTTGGCTTGCGGACTGAAAGGTCCCAGGTTCGATTCCGGTTGGGGGTATGCGCCTTGCTTGCGGGCACATCTCCAGTGTGGGGTGTGCAGGAGGTGGCTGATCGATGTCTCTTTCTTATCAATGTTTCTGACTTTCTATCTTTCTCCCTTCCTCTCTGTAAAAAATCAATAAAATATATTAAAAAAAAAAAAGACAGGAGAAATATGCCCGGGAAATGAAGCTAGAACAAAGACAAGGTTACCTAATTGCTCTGTTGATTCCGAAGAGAAAAATAGAAAAGAAGCACTCTGAAATCAGTGACTGATAACCCAGTCAGAGAAAGACAAGCATCGCATGATCTCATTCGTATGTGAAATCTAATGAACGAAAAAAATTGTGGAACAAAATAGATACAGATTCATAGAAGCAAGGAACAGACTGTCCAATCTCAGAGGTGAGGTGTCGGTAGATGGGAAGAGAGCAATCAAAGAACTTGCATGTATATATGCATAACCCATGGACACAGCCAATAGGATGGTAGAGGTCTGGGGTGGGGGGGTGGAGATGGCCTTAAGAGTTCAATGCGGGGGGCGAGGGGGACATAATATAACACTTTCAACAATATTTTAAAAGAATAATATAAAGTTGATCCATGTAATGTAAAAAAATAAAATGATTTTTGAGGCCAGGACAATCAAAGTAGGACCCCAAACTCTTCAGGGAGGCCTCCCACAGAATGGCACTAGTATATAAGTTGTTGCCACTGAAATAGCTAAATAGTTTTGAAAATTGCTTACCTAGTATATAGAGGAGAAAACAATATTCAGAAATAAATGGGACAGCTTTGTGCCACGCACAACTGCATTGTTCTAGATAAGCTCCTTGTTATTCTTTATTTAGAACTACTTTAAAAACGCTGTCGAATCCCATTGTATTTCTCTATCTGACTTCTGATTGTCTTGGACTTCCATCACTCGGGTCCTCCCTCACAGTAAGCGCGAGAGGTTAAAAAAGGCCAGAGTTCTTTATTCTGCATGCAGCATTAGAACAAGTTACTTCTTTTTCTTTTTCATCAAGTTATTCAACTTCACTAATGATTAGGCAGAGGAATACATTGCCGGCTAATTACATTTGCAGAATGTATTCCATGGCGAAGGTATATGAGGATAAGATAATACTAATGTAACAGGCCTCCAAAAGCTTTGCATTCTATGCGTGAGAGAATGGAAGGGCATGAGTCAGTGTGTGCAATTACAACAGGCAGATAGGAGAAAAGGCAGAGGGAGGCTACCGGAGAAGAGAGAGGACATTTTTAGGAGAAGCAAGAGACAGATTCCACTAGCTATGGGATATCAGTGAACAATTACTCCTGTCTGTGAGCTCCTGGATTAGTTTGTAGGAGACACCCCCCGAACCTTACCCCCAAATGAGTTGGATATTTGGCAGACCACCAGCTCCACATCGTATCTCCAGCCACAACATGGCTTCTGAATTAGCCATGGGATTTCGTTCATTCTCCAGGTAGAATAAGCCGATTGGCAATGGTAAGTGGCCATATGCCAGAAAGTATGCGAAGCAAGATGATATACATGGCATATATTTCTCAATTAGTAGTTGTGCTCATGGCAATGAAGGTAAACTTATATTTATCATAAAAAAATAACACAGTTTGGTTCAGTGGATAGAGCATCGGCTTGAGGACTGAAAGGTCCTAGGTTCAATTTCGGTTGGGGGCATGTACCTTGCTTGCGGGCACATCTCCACTGTGGGGAGTGCAGGAGGTGACTGATCAATGTCTCTCTCTTATTGATGTTTCTGACTTTCTATCTCTCTCCCTTCCTCTCTGTAAGGAATCAATAAAATATATTTTAAAAAAATTACACAGATACAATGTGGTAGCTAATGGAGAATGTGCATGGATTTTGAGCTATAACTCAAGACTTGCAGTGGATTTTTTTCCTTATGGTTATCCAGCTTGACTTATATCCAGGTCTTCTAGGGTCACCTTCCTTAATGTTACAAGTATTTAGTTGGGAAAAGTTGAAAAACTTGATATATTCCAAATATGTATATAGCATAACATGAGATACTTATTTTAAAATTTATTAATTTATTAAATATTGATAGCCTACTCTGTACTCCACAATTTATTGGCATGAAAAGAAGTTCAGTGGTTTATAAAACAAGCCCCTACTTTCAGTAACATGCAGTCAGATGCATTTACGAAGTCCTTCACATGCGATAGTCTATTATAACCGTATGTAATGAATTATTAATTGGCATTCATTTATTAGTTTCCTTTGCACACATTTGTGGGGCATTTTCTATGTGCCCCGCACTGTGGTAGGCAAGAGAGCAATGGAAGCGAATACTCAGACCTGAGCTCTGCCCTAAAACAGCATGAATTTTAACAAGGAAGACTATCAATTAAGCAATCACTTCTAGTGCTATATAATCATTTTTATGCAAATGAAGTAGAATGTGGTAGAGGGGGATTTGGCAAGAGTGTTTCCTCTGGCTTGGGATCCATCCGTACAAATCCTCTCAAAAGAGATATGTTTAATCCTAAACTGGAGAGATGTGTGGGAGCTGGTCAGACGGACAGAGTAGGAAACTGTGCATTCCAGGTAAAGGGACCACATGAGAGAGGCTGAGAGGTGCAGAGAAACATAACTTTAGTGCATGAAAGAAATTGATAACGGTTAGAACTCACTGTGAGGAGCAGAAGGTGGAAAGATGGGGCTGTGGAGATAGAGCTGACCATGGACATCCTCACAGGCCAATGGACTTCTACGTCAGCCTGAAGATGATGGAACCATCATAAAGGGCTTTAAGTAGGGAGGAGGCATGAGCATGTGGTTCCTGTATGAGTACTCTGGCTTCAGTGTGGAATGGATTTCAGAGGGGCACAGTGGAAGCAGGAGGCCATTAGGGAAGTCAGTGCAAAACCAGGCCAGAGAGGATGCTGGACAGGCTGGGCTCAGGTGGTGGCGGAGAGGATAGAATAGAGGGGTATCTAAGAGGTGAGTGCACAGGATTGGTTGTTTGATTAGAGGCGGGTCCACGGGACCTTGTTGTGGGATTTGTCTAAAGCAGTGGTTCTCAACCTTTCTAATGCCACGACCCTTTAATACAATTCCTCATGTTGTGGTGACCCCCAAAATTATTTTTGTTGCTACTTCATAACTATAATTTTGCTACTGTTGATGACTTGTAATGCAAATATCTGTGTTTTCCGATAGTCTTAGGCTCTACAGCAGCAGTTCTCAACCTGTGGGTCGCCACAGGTTAAGAACCACTAGCAGGGACACCTAAGACCATCAGAAAACACAGATATTTACATTACGATTCATAACAGTAGCAAAATTACAGTTATGAAGTAGCAACAAAAATAACTTTATGGTTGGAGGTCACCACAACATGAGGAACTGTATTAAAGGGTAAGGGGCATTAGGAAGGTTGAGAACCACTAGTCTAAAGGACCTTGTCTAAAGTCCTGCAGCCCACTAGGGGAAGGATGAAGACCTGAGTCTAAGTGTACAAACTACCAATCTAGTGTGCCGCTCTTTAACCCAAGCCCCTCACCTCCACACCCCTTCCCTCCCCAGTCCGTGCAAACCCACCCTCTCCTCAGTATCTGTGGTGAGTCTCTGAGCCACACTCTACCCTTAACCGATGAGGGCCGCATTCCCCCCCTAGGCAATGACACAGGCCCCATGGGGGGCTCCTTCTCCCTGCTAAAGGAAGCCAACAGCCTATCTGAACGTGAGCCAAATCCCTCCCTCACCAGCCATCACTGTCACAAACTGACCACTCCGGCGGTATTTCCAGCTCCGAGTGGACAGGTTGACTGACAGGAAGCACAGAACTGCCGTTCACACAAATCTAGGCAGGCGAGGGATGGGAAATAGGTGTGCGCAGCCTGTCTGGCACTGACAGCCTCTGCTCCCCCAGCGTTTCAATCAGCTGTGTGCTCAGCCAGCCCTGGTGTCACTCAAAAACCGCCCGGCACCGGGGGCCTAGCACCAGTGCAGTGTTCCAGCGGTGACATCGAGGGAACCAACCGAGGCCCTGGGCTGCGGCAGAAAGAGGGGTGACCAAGTCCATCGGCAGCATCTGCCACACCTCCTTCTCTTGCCAGACAATTAGGATGCAGTCCAGTTGGGTGACTTTATCCTGCCCCAGGAAGTGACAGCTAGCGCTGGGCTGGCAGAGAGAGCACTCCACGGTCCATAATGACTGTCCAGACCCACAGGGGCTGTCCGCCGCATCCAAGAAAAGTTGTCTTTGGTTTTTCTTTCTTTGGGGAGAAAGGCGAATAGCAAAGCTCAGTGTGCTTTGAAATGCCAGACTACTTTGGCACTTACACAGACCTGTGCATGTGGGTAAACACATTCGCACAGCCCCTAGACAAAAGCCTACCTGTCCACATATAAGCTCATTTATGCACAGACCACAAGCTTACAAACAGGCATCTAGATGTATACAAAACACTCCTATGCTAAAATAGGCATGACTATAAGTACACATATGGAATCTCGCATTAGGATACAAACATTCCAAACACACACACACACACACACACAAAAAAAAAAAAAAAACCCCCACAAAAAAAGACACACCTGCATAAATGTGTTTGCTGCCTATAGAGTGCACACAGACATTGAAATACAAAGACAGCTATACAGTGCATGCAGATGGATGAGCTCACAGAAACACAGGCAAATGCAGCTGAATCTATGAAAGGACACTTTGGTACAAATACATGCACTTGTGTGACACACGCTTTTCTCAGGGATAATTTTGAAGAGAAAGGGACAAAGGCTGAAGAACATTCATGTCTCGGAGTTTCTACTGTCATCACTCAAATCACTTTCAAGTGTGTAAAACAGAAGAGGGAAAAAATCAATTCTTGATAGGAGAGGTTCAAGGAGCTGTGAAATCAATTCTATTTTATTTTCAAATATCATTCAGAGAAGTTTACACTCTTTCAGAAAAGTCTGATCTCGCCAAGGGGAAAAAAAAAAAACCTAGCTGGAAATGGTCAAGTGAAAGACATGGCAGAGTTCAAGGCAAAGGCCTGTGCTGAGGTCAGAAATGACACTTTCATCTTCTCTGGCAGGATTGGGGGGAGGGGGGTTCGGAGCGGCCTGATTGAAATAATGGCCAGGAGAGCTATCTATTGTGACACCGGTCACCTCATTGATTGCTGAGTTTGACTCGGTCAATTGGCATTAAAAAATAAATGTACGTGAGATCTGGAGGGAGCCTTACAAAGCTCCCCTCTTTTTTCTTAAACACAAAGAGACAAAAGCCTGGAAGAAGGGGCGTGACATGACTGACGCCATCCAGGAAGAGGGCCTGGGACTGAGCCCAGCCAGCTGGTCTCCCAGCCTTGAACTTCCTGCTTCTCCCATTAGACATCTGCCTTCAGAATGCACTCCCTACCACGCAGAGTTGTGATTTCTCAGAGATCTTTATAAGCATGCAACTGATGAACTCATGTGATATTAGGGACGTTTAAATACAGACAGCGTGCCGAAGGCTGGTGGCTGGCCAGAAGTTTCCCAAGGACCAGACTCGGGTGATGATGCACATCGCCCAGCCAGTCTTTCATGTGAGCATCCTTGCCACCTGTGGGTTTGTTTTTATTCCCAGTTCACGCTGAGGTCGGACCCAGGGCTGGGCTCCATTCTGGAGTCTAGAATGCACAGCAAGGTGCGTTGGAGAACAGAAAGCCACAGCCCAGTCCACTCTGCAATGCAGAAATACTAATAATAAGCAGTATATTATGTAATAATAATACAAAAATGAAGCAGTCGGGGTGAAGGGGTCAGAGAAAGCGCATTGAGGAAGTCAGATGCTACTATTAGAAGCTTCTGTTTTCTCATTGAAAAAAATATGGACAACAGAAAGATAAATCTGGATTGCCAGAGGGGTTTAAATTAGCAAATATATCTGAAAACATACCGTAAATTTATTGGACAAATACAAGGTATGTAACCGTCTTCACTCTTAGAGAAGAGATACATGATCCCAGCAATTTTTCTCTTTGCTGTTACCCTTACTCTAAGTGGCTTTGCTGGTCCCTGAAGTGAACTTGAATCATCCGTTAAAGGTTGCCAATGTGAGCAGACCCGAGACGTATTTCCGGCATTTTCCACAGTCACTCTGAGATATGAAGGGAATAACCGAGCACCATATAACAGCGGGTTTTGTAATAAAATAATTTTCCAAAATGCTCCGAAAAAAGGTTTTCTTCTAGGAGAGTCACAAAATGCATACGCATCTTCAAGGTTCTGAGAGGTCTTTGGGGAAACACACCTTTTCAGTATTGCCGATCATATTTCTGAATGTTTCCACTGCGCTTTTGTTTTGTGCCACTTCCTCCCAAACTTACAGTTGTAGTTGCATAGCTGTTGTCCTAAAGAGGACTCTCCCACGGAATGCCATTTCTGGATAAGCTCATCTCATCCAATGCCCTCGCTTTCCACAGCAACTGTCCCACGCGAGCAATGAGTTGGCCACGATCGTGTAGTAAATGAATGATAGCTTTTCTCTTTATAGTCCTTTTCTCCCTCATGATAGTTTGTCTCTTCTCAGAACCGTTTCGGACACAATTTAGTATTTGATTTTATGCTGTTACTGTGTTATCCTTTATTAATGAGTGTCTGTGTATCTACATTAATTCATTTTTAGTTTTCCAATTAGAGTTGACATTCAGTATTACTTCATATTAGTTTCATGCAAAGAAAACAGTGGATGGTGTGTTTGTCTTTAAGTAAAATAATATGTGTAAAATCACTCAGCAGAGCTTCTGGAACATTTCAATCACTCAATAGATGTTAAATCTAAATATGTTTATTTGTGTGGCTTTCCCAAATAGATCTGAGTTCCTGGGAAGGTCCATGTCTCCTACACTTCTGCACATACACGTTGTGGTCCCCACGGCTCATGGGGTCCTTCTAGACCAGTGGTCAGAAGCTGCAGTTTGCCGCTCTGTTGACTAATGAGTTTGCCGGCCACTGACCTAGACTCTTGATTTTAATAATTACAGGCTGTTTTTGTTCCTTGTGACTAAGTCCCTATAACAGTGGTTGGGAAACTCATCAGCAGATACACATGGGTGATACGCGGCTCGAGAACCACAGTTTGCCGACCACTGTTCTAGACGCTTGAGGCACTCAACAGCTGCCTTCTCACTCACTGATTGAAAATCAGTGGCAGCCCAGAGTTATGCCCATCAGAGGACAGGAGAAAGCCTGACATTAAAGCAATACAATGAACTCTTTCCCCTAGGGTGCTAGTCTAACATGAATAAAAGCCTCATGTTGCACTATGACCTCTCCCCTTATTATGTTCATGGGTCTCATGCCAGATATGAATATCAGAACTCTGTCCCTGTCTGCATTTTCAGGGGATCTGTTGCCACTAAAGGAACACATGCTGCAAGATAAACCTTGACCTCAGTAGCCTTCCCTCTCCAACCTTGCCCTAAACCTCTCAGTGACCACAGAGCTATAGGGACCAGGTCAGGAGCACTGTGACTGTTGTCATAAGCCAGGGTTAAAACCCCCGCCTCCTGTTTTCCAGTTCCGAGGTTTGGGGCAACTTGCTTTTACGCTCTGCACTTCCCTAGCAGGAAGCAGAGATAGTGGTTTTGAAGCATCTATTGTCCCTTGCCATCACACCTCACTCTCCTTAACGGAAATGTGATTTTGTTCAGGTATCTGTCTGTCCTCATCATGATCAGATGATTCATGGGAGGCCATTCTTCCCTAGAACCAGGGATGTATTCCAATTAATCGAAACCAGTAATATGTAAACATCCACAAGCACGTATGTCATCAGGGTAGCTTGTTAAAATGCACATATCTGGGCTCCAACCCCAGAGAGCCCGGCCCCATGGGTCTGAGGAGGAACACTGACACCTGTGTTTCTAGAGAGTTCCCAGCAGAGGCTGATGCTGCTGGTCTGGGGTGTCCCTGATTTCAACCCATTCATCTAAAACAGTTGGGGTATTCCCATTCCCCAGTAGGTCTAGTTGTGATATTTTAACTTGTTCCCCCAAAACAGAACTCAACACAAGGTTATAGGTTCAAGTCAGTTATCAGGGCATGATCCTAAGAAGGAGTGTGAAGGAGCCATGTAGTGAGAAGGGAAAGCATCAAAAGCCACCAAGGGTGAGTGAATGGGTCCCTTTCCTCTGAGGCCACTGGGAGGTATGGCTGCTTCATGACATAATATAGGACTCAGAATTTACCCCTAATCAATTTCAGTTCCCACCCTCACTTGTTTAAGGTTGTTACTTAGGACCTCAACTCTGGCATTGCCACAGGCTGAGCAAAGTGCAGAGGTGGCCGCCAGCTCAGAGATGCTGTTTCTCAGGAAGAAATCAGGGAATAAGTGGGTGTGCCCAATAAATTGCATATGTCCTGGGCTTGGGCTGAAGGAAGATGCTAGAATACCCATAGTGTCCACTGTTGAAAAATATTTTATGCAGATCTGGCCAGTAAATGTGAAGGGTATCTGCTGGGGGCCCTTTGTAAAGGTATTATCCTTGTTATTATTATTATTATTATTATTATTATTATTATTATTATTATTATTAAAACTGTAGAAAAGGTATGTTTTCCTTTGGATGATGTTATATCTGAATAGGACATTGGCATGGCTCTATCTATGTCATGAACAGGAGAAGTAGCCTTAGAAGGGGGGCACTGATGGAGAACAGAGGGGAAGACTGAAGCAGCCTGCATCTCTGATGAATTCATAGAAATATTGACTGATCATAGCTGGCACCGTCCTATCGCTGGATGCATTGTGTGTGAGAAAACAAGTGTTGTCCTTGTTTAAGATGGTGGGAGTTGGGGTTTTCTATGACCAGTTGCTAAAACAAGTAATATGCCGATTCCAATGCAAAATTGAAATGGCGCTTAACGCCCTTGCTACTGACAAGGTCTAGAAGCATCACTGGGAGGCAGCATCTCAGGCCTCTCTGAGAGCTACTGAATTAGGACCTGCACTCAAACAAGCCCCAGTAATCCATGTGCACAGTGAAGTATCAGAACCCCGCCTTACAGAGCTCATGTACAGGGATCACATGACCCATGTTGCATTTTATTATTATTTTACACCAACACCTCGCTGCCTCCTTCCAGTCCTCTTACTCTTCATCCCTTATTTAAAAATAAGATCACTTCAGCACATGGAAATGTATCCAAATGTGAACTCCGTTGCTGCTTAATTAGTCTGGAAGGTAATTTTTTACGTAGGAGTTTTCCTACATATTAATGAGCAATTAGAATTCTATTCTGAGAACAGGCAGCAGGGTGAGCTGAGGGAGGTGAGCAATGAAAGGATACACAAGTAAACATGCTTACATATTGGGATTACTCCATAGGTTTGTCTTTTTCTAAGCGTGATTCCTGGCAATTTGAATGCAAGTAAAACAGCTAGCACCGGGGTGACCCTCATAAACAAATGACTCGTGTTCTGATAAAGAAAAGAGAGAAGCAAAGAAAACTCCAAATCAAGCAAATGACAACAGCTGTTCTAATTTTAGAACCTAAGATACCCCAAAGCAGCATGTCTTTTTTAAATTTCTTTATTGATTATGGTATTACTTGTGTCCTTATCTCCCCCAATACCCCGCCAACCCCCTCCCCCCCCCAGCATCTTTTTAGTGTATTTCTCAGAATTTCATGGAGTGAAATAGGTATGACTTAAGGAATGGTCTGTGGTCAAATTAACGTGGAAGATATTTGGGAGCAACAATGGAGGCTAGGAGTTTTTTTACTAGATCCTTTTCTACAGTGGGTCGTATTCAATAGGCTTTTTTTTCCTATTCTAGAACTTTACCCCAATTTCCCTAACAGGTTCCTGGGTTTTCCCTCTTAACCTTACAATACTGTCTCCACAGAGCAGCAAGTAGAATATTTTCAAAATGCTAATGAGGTTAGGTCATCCTTTCATTCCTCAAAATGCATCAGTGCACTTCCTATTCATATTTATATTTTTTTCCTCTAACATGGCCAACAAATCCCTTCCTGAGCTCTGTGTGTTCTTCCCAGGACCAAGGCAGATACCTTCCTTTTGTTCTCTCATGTTGTTGAACATGATAAGATATTTCTTATCTGAGCGTTCTTACATATTTAAATATCATTTCCTCAGATAAGCCATATCTTACACTCTGCCCATCTCTTCCAACTCTATCAATTTCTTTCAGAGCGAGTTATAATTCGTAGTAGTAATTCTATTTGAGTAATTTGTTATTTAATATTTGTCTCTCCCTCTAGAAAGAAGTCTATCAGAGATCTTGTCTGCTATCATAACCCTGTGCCTAATACAGCATCCGATGCATAAGGCACAATTAGTAAATATTAGTAAATAAATAAACTATGAACCACTCACACAGCAAGGCCTGAGGTTTTCAGATGCATTTGAACATGGGAACATTTTTTTAGCCTAGAAGTAATATTCCATAGACTGTATTTTGAGAAGTGCTTTTATTGAAGTCAATTCCACTCCTCCTCAGTGTGAAAAGGGGAATATAAGTTATAAATACATTTCAAGCTCCGACTAGCTGTGTGACCATGGACAGTTATTTCAAGCCCGAGACTCATTTGTGGAAGGATGAGGCCGGATGCGCGCATCTCTGCAATCCTTTACAGCCCCCACATTCTGAAATCCTAATCCTGCAAAGAGAGAGGACCGCATCCCCTGGGTCATGGTGTGAACTTTCCAAGAGTCAAACCAGACTGACCTCATTTAACTCCAGAGTACGTACAGCCTCCTGTGGGGGACCAGGGAAAGAAGTTGACACAGCATATCTAGCTTTGCACAGTCATTTCTCAAAGTCTTCCAGGATGTCTTTGTAGAAAAGAGTGAGGAAAGGTGGAGGTAGGATGGACTGGTTTTGTACCTGGTTCAAAGATGGTCCATAGGAATGGCAATGAATGAATCAACACCAGTCTTGAGGACAGGGGCTGGCAACAGCCTACAGGCTCTGTCCTTCATCTTGTCTTGTTCAACTTTTCTGTCAATGTCTTGGATGAAGTGTGAGGGCTCACGATCATCAAATGTGAAGATGTCATTATAGTACAGATACGTTGGGTGACAGAATCAGAATTTGAAGTGATATGAACAATTTGGAGAAAGGAAACTGTATCTAAAATGGGAAAATGTGGTAATATAAAAGGAAAGTTGTAAAAATAGAAGCTGCCCCCTTTGTATATATTTATAATTACAAAAATATGTGTACATGTGTATGTGTAGCTGTGGGTGTTGTATGTATGTGTCCCTGGATGACCTTTTGAGGTTGTATTGTATGGTAAAATCAAAATAATAACTAAACTACTGTGTAGATGATCTTGCAATAGATCTAAATATTGAAATCATTATGTTCAGTTCACCTAAAGTTAATATAATATTATAGGTCAATTATACCTTACTCTAAACATCAAAATAATGAAGAAATGAAAGATGGCAACCTAACATACATGTTTGCTACAAGTTGAGAGTTCATACGTAGAAATCCAGCATATTAAATGCATTAGGTGATAAATATGCCCTATTCTGATGGGGCATCTGGTACTACTTAAAATATTTTAAAAGAGAAGGCAGATTAGAACAGGGTCACAGAAAAGTGAACAAGATAATGAAAGGGAACCGAAGGAAGAGATTTAGTCCAAACAAGAGACAGCATAATTTTGGAGACCCGGAATAAGCCACTCCCACTAATCAGGATGATATGCCTCCCGGTGTAATGCCTCAGCACCTCAAGCTCTTTCACCACGCATCCATCACAGTGTGTTTTCATTACTTGTTATATAAGGGCCATGTCTGAGTCAGATGGATTCCCATCAACACCCAGTAATTAGTTCAGAATTTGGAGTATGGAATCAATGAGCTGAATGAATCAATAAATAGTTATTTTCCTTAAATGTCTTTAGTATTTTAAGAAAAGACCACATATATTTATTCTGTGTCATCTGATTCACAAAAACATCAACTGAAGGTAAAAAAATTATTCCAAGGACTATTGGGACAAATAGTGAGTTTCCTGTCACCGGTGGCAAATGCACCAAATTTGGAATAGTTCATTCTATTTCAATAGAACAAGTTATTTCCTGAATATTACCTGACATTTTGTGCCTCTGAGCCTTTAGTGTCACAATACTGCCATCCCATAGCTCACCCAAATTTTGTGTTAAAATCCTATCAGTTGGCTTTCACTTAAAACACTTAGTGATCAAATCCACCAAACTAGTTTCGTCCTTTTCTGCATGTCTGTAGAGTAATCATCCCTCCCTCACATTATCACCATCTTCTGTCTAAAGCAGCGGTTCTCAACCTGTGGGTCTTGACCCCTTTGGGGGTCAAACGACCCTTTCACAGGAATTGCCTAAGACCATCGGAAAATGCAGATATTTACATCAGGATGCATAACAGTAGCAAAATTTCATGGTTGGGGGTCACCACCACATGAGGAACTGTATGCAAGGGTCGCGGACTTAGGGAGGTTGAGAACCACTGGTCTAAAGGATTTATTGCCTCCCTGCCTGGGTGTACAGTGGTTGAGCATTGGCCTATGAACCAGTAGGTCATGGTTTGATTCCTGGTCAGGGCACATGCCTGGGTTGCAGGTTTGATTCCCGGTGTGGGGCATGTAAGAGGCACCAATCTATGATTCTCTCTCATCATTGATATTTCTCTCTCTCTCCCTTCCTCCTCCTCTTCCTCCCTCTCTCCTCACCTCCCTTTCTTCCCCTTCCTCTCTGAAATCAATAAAACATTATTTTTTAAAAAAAGACTTAGCTTCTAATCTTACTAACAGTTCACAATAGAGGAGACATTCACACGTGTAGGTAAATACACAGATCTCTCAGAGGATGTCATTTTCCTGCCACGTTTATGCTAAACGCCCCTAATAAAAATGGGAAGATTAGGCGTGTTATTCAGCTCTTTTAAATATGCAGTTATCTGCCTTTGAACACCAGAACACCTCCTGGTATTTTTCCTTCCTCTGAAGATACGCGTAGAAACAAGTGTCAGACCTGTTTATCTCTGCTGCACAATTGGAGGGTGAGCTCTACCTTCCCTCAAGGTGTCAATGGAACGGAGGTGGAGCAAGTGAAATGCACAGACCCTGGGAAGGGAAGAAGAGGACTGGAAAACCCAGTGAAAGTGAGCGAATGCACATGAGGACTCTAGTGGGGGTGGGAAGAAATCAGGATGATACTCTCCCATCATTTCATTTTGATTGACATGTGTGTTTACCAACATGCTGTTTCTTGTCTGGCAGTAAGTGGCTTCTTAAGGAATCATGTTGTGATGCTTTCAAATTACTTTGGGGCCATCAAATAGTTTCATCCAATAATATTTGGATGATTTAAGAGGAAGGAGTAAATGGGAAGCATATGGATGAAAACCCCCCTTGGAATGCGCTTTGGTTTTGGAAGGCCGGGGAGAAGTTGCTGGAAGATGCTTTTGCCAGGCACCTGCTTGCTTCTGGGAACGTTGGACACCATCTAAGGATCTCAGATTGTGGGCCTGCCACCCCCATCCTTCGCAACACTGGCTTTTTATTGCATCTCACGGCATTTGGTAATGTGGCCTGCTCTGTTCACAGCACTGGGCCTCATGCCACAGAGAACCAGGTGGATTTCCTACCCTTAGCAAACTATTATTTATGACATGTTAATAATAAAAGGCAGTGCCGGTCAGGGTTCTAAGCTCTTTGTAGGTATCACTGTATAGAATATTCACAACGACCTGATGAGAAAGGCACCAACTATGTTCTCATTTATAACATTATACTCCCATTTTCCTTGATGGTATTTGCATTTTCCAGAGGAGGAAACAAAGGCAGAGAGGGGTTAAGCAATTCATTCAACATTAAAGAGCGAGCGAATGGGCCAACCCACCTGCCTCCAGCATTCATTTCCGTTGTTCTTGTTATTGTTAATCCTCCCTCACCGACGATATTTTTTCATTGATTGTTTTAGGGAGAATGGAAGGGACGGGGAGAGACAGACAGAGAAACTGATGTGAGAGAGACACATTGAGAGGTTGCCTCCTGCACGTGCCCGGCTAGAGTTGACTCCAGCATTCTTATACTTCTCTGCCTCTACCCTCTGCTGCAAACCACTTGCTCTCAGCCCAGAGTTAATATACTGCCTCGTTTTATTCTCAAGGTTACACCAGGAGGTAGATAATCTCCCAATAGTTTTACAGATGATTCAACTCCGTGTCAGAAGCAGTTTGAAAAACGGTATTCAATTCACAACGAATGGCAGGACTCGGACTCGAAGTCAGAGTTCATCTGTGCTGTGCTCCCAGGGCAGTCCCGGGAAGGAACTGCACCAGAAACGCCTATGGCGGGGTGGATGGGGCCAGGCTGCTTAAAAATCACCCAGGATTCACACTGTCCTGAGTCACTCTCTGAGGTAGAACCTCAGGATCTTTGTTTTTCAAACACGACCAGGTAATGATTTTGACTCATAACACTGAATGCCATCAAAAACTAAAAGATAAAAACTGTGAGGAAGAGGCATCCACCAACCAATTAGTTAGAGGGAATTTAGAAGGAGAGAGAAGGTGAAGATGTGTCGAGTGTGAATTTAAGCTGCAAAAATACAAATCGGAGAGTCAGGTGACTCTGTGAAGAGGTTGTGTCTAGATGGCAGGGCGGTGGCTGGCTGTCATCCTGAAGGCCTCCTGGGACCCGGAGCATGGAAAGCAGGGAAGAGGTCAGCTCGGGAGCAGGGGGTCAGGGTAGAGGGCACCAAGAACAGGGCCCTGGAGTCCATCCCTGCCTCTCACTCTTATTTGTCATTTGAATTCTGGGGAAATGTGTATTCATTCTGCATTTTAAATTCTCTGCCTATAAGAGTTTCTTTATTTCTTTTTTTATGCAGTAGAACTGACCTACACATCTTAAGCAGCTGGCACACAGTAGGTATTCAATAGCCATTACGTTTTTTAACCTATGCTTCATGGCCAGTGACATTTTTGAGATAGATTCAATTGCCACACTCTTCCAACCCAAGCCTGCATTATATGAGCCATTACAAATTTCCAATTTGTCAATTATTTCCTTTCCCTCAGACCATAAAACTGCCTCCTTAGGAAAGAATTTGCCCGTTAATGTGAAGTTCATTGCCAGTGGTAGGTGATGACTTATCATACACTTGCACTTTCATCAGAGAAAGATGAAGACATGCAAGATTACACCAAAGGAATGAATGTCTAATGGGAATAAATTCAGAGACTATTACAGATGGGTAATGGAACTTTTTGGGGCAAAAGTCCTTCAAGAATGTCATTTAAACTTCAAGTCCCATTACTTCCTCTCTCTATTTGAAATACCAGTTCGGATATCACATCTTTTATTTACTTATCTATTTTGGTGGAAACATAAAATTGCCAAGTGGCAGAGGACTTGGAGGTCATTTGCAATAACTCTCAGGCAATGCTTCTCCTCAGAGGACAGCAACAGTTTGCTCATATATGGAGTATCATACAGCTCGCAGGTGTTTCTAAACACGAGGAGAGCCGAGACCGGTTTGGCTCAGTGGATAGAGCATCGGCCTGTGGACTGAAAAGTCCCAGGTTCTATTCTGGTCAAGGGCATGTACCTTGGTTGTGGGCACATTCCCAGTAGGGGGCGTGCAGGAGGCAGCTGATCGATGTCTCTCTCTCTCATCGATGTTTCTAACTCTCTCTCCCTCTCCCTTCCTCTCTGTAAAAAAATCAATCAAAATATATTGAAACATGAGGAGTAAGGTTCAGAGAGATCGGGGTACATTCTACAGATGAGTGAATACACGACCCAGGCCTGGCACATAGAAAATGCTCAGTAAGGTTAGCTGTTATGAGTCCTACTATGTGCCTGGCTCACCATTCCACAGATGAGAGGAGTAAGGTTCAGAGAGATCGGGGTACTTGCCAAGGTCATTCACGTCACTCAAGACCACCTCGAGCCCAAATGCCAGACCCCTTGTTCTTCACTCTCTTCCCATGGCTGTAGTACTCCCTGATTCCAGGCAGGCGAACTATTACCGATGGGTTCCTTTCTCTTTTCCAGTCTCTCCTTTTAGAAACTTTTAATTAGTCCCACACTCGCTGCCATTATTAGTGTTTGTTATTAAGTATTAAACGCCATCGCCGCTTCCTTCTCCTCCCCTGTCCCTCTCCCTGCGCTTCCCACTCGGAGGCTTCTACTTTTAATTGTTATATTTTTTCACCAGCGATCAGCGGAGCTTCCCTAATGATCTCGACTCATTTGGAAGGTTTATAGCTCCAGCGCAGAAACTCCAATAAAAGGAACAGAGAAGCTTCGCGGGAATCCCCAGAAGGCTTTGCTTCTGCCTTGAACAAAATCCTTGGCAGCCGGTGCCCCGCCTCCTCCCCGAGGCACTGTCTGGTGTGGAAAGACTCCTTCTCCACCTCCACCCGAACCCCTCTTCCTCCTCCTCCTCACTTTCCCAGAATATGCTGGAAGATTCCTACACCCACAGGCAGGCACGTGATACCATTTGTAGAAAGATGGACTAAGTAAGTGCATTAATAAAGAAAGAGAGGAGGATTAACAAGGAAGAATTACAGGCCACTTAGCTTTGCCAAAAAAAAAAAAAAAACACAACGTGCCAGGTTCTTATATTAGTCAAGTGCTCACAACTATATGGAAGTAGATTTTTTACATGAGCCGAGAGGAGCAGAGCATTATTAAAATGCTCCCAGGAGCCAGGCACATAGTAGGACTCATAACAGCTAACCTTACTGAGCATTTTCTATGTGCCATACCTGGGTCCGGTACTCCACTCTCTCAAACCTCACCACAGCCCTGCCATGCACTTGCTCTTATTATCCTTCCTTTGCAGGTGGGGAAGGTGACTTCTAACTGCAGTCATCTTACTCCATGATGTGTGGTCCCCAATCTCTACATCAGAGTCCTACTGTGATCCTAGGACACATCTCCCAAGGACTAATCTTAGTTATTATGTACTTAAACCTCTCAATGGTCGTGCCCATATATTTTCTAATTTAATCATAATACAGTGGTACCTCAAGATACGAGTGCCCTAACATTCAAGATTGTTGAGATACAAGCCGTCAAGCGAGCGATTTTTGCTTTGAAATATGAGCAACAGTTGAGATAGGAGTAATCGTGTGGATCGGCCGGCTGCACACGACCCACCAGTTTACCGAGACTTGAGCGTCTCATAGTTTCCCACGCCTCAAGGTTACAGAACGAATTAAACTCGTATGTCGAGGTACCACTGTATAAACAATACTGTGGGAGAAAGTAATAATATTGCTCCTCTTTGATTTGGGGACAACTAAGAACAAGAGGGGGTTATGGTCCTTCCTCGCACCCAGCACCCTGCAAGGAGAAGAGTAGGACCAGAAGCCAAGCCCATCAACAGGGAGAGATGACAGACACAGTGTGCCGATGGGGCTGAGTGCACCATTCTATCCCCGGCGGTGCTCTGTGCTACTCATTTCAGGAGGTTAAAGCTGTTCAGCCCCTCTGAGCTTTGGTGTTTCTCCTCCGCAAAATGAGGATGAGCATGCTCACCTCACAGGTTTGGGAAAGAACGTTATTTGGTCTTTTATTGGCTAGAATATGACAGACGCAGAGTGCATTTGGTTTTCCTCCTCTGGCTCATGAGAGAGATTGTGTGACCCGTTGCGCCTCTTGAAGATTCTGGGTGGGGAGATCCTGGGCGCATATTTATGAGGCTGGACCTTCTTATCTCACCGTTCCATGTTGCTCCACCGCCATGTAAATGCATGAACTGAATGACTTCCCTTTGCTCACTCATGGCCGTCCTCACGCTCTTGCTCATGAATAGAAAACAAAATGAGGTTCATGGCAACACAGTGGCCACAGTCATTTGAATCTTTCAGACTCGTAAAAGCTCTAAATTGGGAAGGACTAAGATTCACTAGTAAATCCTTCACCTAAAGAGAGTAAAAAAACAGATGCATAAAGGAGAAAAAAATATATCATGATCACATGATTTAAAATGGCAGGACTAGAACTAAAATGCAAGTCTGACTAAAGACACTGCTATAGAGATTACCAGGAAACAGCACTTGACCTGGTTTCTGAGTCTTAGAAACCCAAATAAGGACCTTCCAAGGATCTGTCTTTTCTGTGAAGTTGTCACAGCAGGAGCAAAGGCTTCTAAGCTGTCCAGGGAGTCACGCCAGCTGAGAGCTTTGGAGCCCTTAGATTCCGATTAATAGAGAATGCCTAATAAACATGAGGAGAAAAGCCAGGGATGCTAATCCTTAATTATCTGCCCAATGATTAAAAGTCTAATGTCACTTGCTTATCCTTGGTGGTGAAGTCTCCTGAATTTTTCCCACGAGGAAAGAACTTCAGAGTTCAGGGATTTAATGTAGATGAATTTATGAAATTGCTTATTAATCTACACATCCCGATAGCTTAATATTCAATCAGTTGTCAACTCCTCCTAATTCTGGACATGGTTCCAGAAAACTGACAAAAAACAATATTAGAATTTGTCACTTCAATTCACTTAGTAGCATATTTATTGACCATCAATTACAGTCTCAAGAATTAATTGATTTTCTTTTGTTTAATTATGTTTTGCTTTATGTTAAAATTGGTCGTATAGTTCTCATCCTTTATAATAAAGAGGTAATATGCAAATTGATCCTCATGCCCTCACAAGATAACTATCTACTACCAGACTGGCAGGGGGGTTATGAGGGATGATCAAATGTCTGAACAAGCAGGCTGTGTGGGGTGACCAGGCCAGCAGGGGGGTGGCAGTTGGCAACTAGGCCAGCAGGGGCGGAGGGCAGTTAGGGAAGACAAGACGGCAGAGGGGGGCAGTTGGGACAACCAGGCTGGCAAGGGGGGCAGTAAGAGGCAATGAGGCTGACAAGGGGGAGGGGCAGCTAAGGCCAACCAGGCGGGCAGAGGAGGCAGTTAGGGGTAACCAGGATGGTGAAGGGGAGCAGTTAGGAGGGATCAGGCAGGCAGAGAGATGTGCAATTAGGAAGCAGTGGTCCAGGATTGTGAGAGGGATATCCTGGAGATCCGGCCTAAACTGGCAGTTGGACATCCCCAAAGGGGTCCTGGATTGGAGGGTTGGAGAGGGTGCAGGCTGGGCTGAGGGGAGCCCCTCCCCCATGCATGAATTTTTTGCACTGGTCCTCTAGTGAAAGTATAAAAGGCCAAAGACATATAGTTTTGGGAGATTAGGTGGCCTCAGAGGCGTCAGTCAGTACACAAAATGTAGTATTCTGAGTTAAATCTTATGTTTTTTTGTGTTTAATGCATCTTAAAAAAATACCAGAGAAATAAATCTGAGTCCAAAGACTAAAGAAAGTAGGAAAACAAGGGATAAATAAGAGCATAGTAGGCAATATTCTTCAGAGAGCATCTGTAATTTCCTGGGGGCCTAAACCAAGGGTTTTAAGGAAATGAAGGAAAGGAAAAAGCCTTGGGGCTATAATGTAGGTCAGATAGATTATATACATTAAGCAAAACCTCAAAGGACAACACTGTCACGGGATGATGTAGGAGGAGAAATGCCCAAATGGTTTCAAAAGCACAAGGCATAGATTGATGTCTAAACCTACTCATCAAAAATTCATAAATCGGAAGGAATGTGACCCAAATTAAAGTTTATTTATATACTCAGGGATTTTTTAACTGGAGAGATTAATACATTGATTAATTTTATATTTTATTAGCTTAGACAAGTATGTTAAAATTTGTTAGGCAACAGTATAAGAACAGTAGCATATATTACTTCTAAATGAATAAAGAAGAAAATTGACTCATTTCAAAGGAAAGGAGAAAGAAATAAGAGTTTAATGTAGAAAATTAAAATAGGAAGCACGCAATAAAAAGATACAACTCCACCTCTATCAATAATCATGATTTATGCAAATAAATTACTCTGAATTTAAAAGATTAAAATGCATTTAAAAAATCTACTTGTAAACTCTTTATCAGAAAAATCTAAAACACAAATGTACCCACATATTGGAAAATCATAATGGGAAGATATAATAGGAAGGCTCAGCCTTTGAGATGGTGTGGTATTCAAGTTTCAGATAACCGGATACTTAGGATAAAAAAAGATATTTAGAAGGGGTAAATTGGAAAATACTGCAATTTTAAACTTAAAGCCACTTAATACAGTTTTTAAATATGTAAAGTTAAAAAATTATGGAACTGTGGGGAAAAAATGACAAATCCACATCATATCGAGGAATTGTCATACAATTTCTCAATAATTGTGAATATAGATGATTTAAACAACATAAATAACAAGTTTGGTTAGTGGAATATGGCCCCAACAATTATTTTAAATTTTAAATAATCATTGTCTATATTTAAAACATATCAATAAGTTTCACAAAATTAATATTATATCATTAAATGTTCTGACCCAAACGAAATTGCTATATGTCAATATGTAAGAAGATGAAAGTAGATATAAATAAATAAATAAATATTCATGATGTATACTAATGCACACATACATCTGAAAAAAAATCACACATACACACACACACACACATATATATATATATATATATAGACTCAAATTTAAATAAAATGACATTCTAAATTACCCATAGGTCTCATAGTCTATTCTAAGTAATAAACTATAATGAACATTTAAAAATATTTAGATCTGAATAACTATTAAAATCCCATCCAAAGTTTGTTTATAGTTCAGAATCTTTATATTAAAAAGCAAGGTGGGATAAAAGTTAATTAATATTTGAAATTTGAGAAATAATGGCATGAGAAATCTAAAGAAATTAGGATTGAATAATAAGGACAAAAATATCTGTATACCTGGGTGTGTGAGAGACACAAAAAAGGAGAGGAGAAAAAGGATGAGGAGAAAAAGAAGGGAAAAAAGGCAAAGCCATAACTATAATTTCAGCAATTATCAATAGAACTTAGAGGCAATATGTATACAAAAACAATAATTTTGGAGGAGAGAGAGAGAGAAAACTCAATGAGAGAATCATTGCTTGGTTGCCTCCTGCATGTTCCACAAATCCCAGCAGGAGCCCTGACCTGGAATCTAACTGTAACCTCCTGGTTCATAGGTCGAAGAAGATGAAAGTAAGAAGATGAAAGTAGATATAAATAAATAAATATGCATGATGTATATTCATGCACACATACATCCGAAAAAATCATATACGTACATATATATACACACGCATATATATATATATATATATATATATATGCGTGTGTATATATAGTCACAAATTTAAATAAAATGACATTCAATAAAATTCAGTAAAATAATGACATGAGAAATCTAAAATTAGGATTGCACAATAAAGACAAAAATATCTGAATACCTGGGTGTGTGAGAGAGAGAGAAAAGGAGAGGAGAAAATGAGAAGGAAAAAAGGCAAAGCCATAACTATAGTTTCAGCAATGACCAATAGAAGTAAGAGGAAATATGTATAAGAAACAATAATTATGACTAAATAGAAAAGCATGTACATGAATAAAAGCCTCAGAAATACAGCTCACTAAACTAGAATGAATAAAAGTTAGAAAACAGGTAGACAATCTGAATGCTTTTTAATGCTAATGATATGAACAATGTTTAATCTGCTCCCACAGACAAAGCAACTGGTCCAATCGTTGTTACACGTGAATTGTATCAATATCTAAGAGGCCAATATTTCCAGTCTTACAAAATGCCTTTTAGAGAATAAAACAACGGCGAGGCATCACTTCCCAACTTTTTATTTTTATAAAATATAACTTTACAACCAGCACCACACAGAGTATAGGATAGGAACCTAACAGACCACTACCACTCAGGAACATGCAAAACTTCTAAATTAAATATTAGCAAAGTGCACTCAACAATGAATTTTTAAAAATGCATTGAAATTAATATGAGGTTTTAGAATTGATTAATATGAGAAAAAAATTAGTCTATCATTTTAACTGATAAAATAATAAATCTAAATGGATGCAATAAAAGCTTTCCAAAATCTTGACAATTGTTAATATTGAAAACTCTTCTCTTACTGAACTCTGACTAAAAGGCAACTTCCTCAACTAGATAAATGAGAGTTTTTAAAAATCTACCGGATAAACAGAATAGAAAGAACTCTACACATACAAAGACACCTATGTTTAAAAAGCAACAACAAAACAAAACCCCACTGGCAAAGCAGATTAATAGGAAAATTATAGTCTGTCTAAAAGCGGTGCTGCTGTGAGAAGCAGTTTTCCACATGGAAAAGAAAATAAAAAGGGATGCTCAATTCATGTTGCATCATAAATGAAATCATTTCCAGGGAATTGAAAGACTTATGATAACTAAGTGACTAAATCAGTAAAACTTTTAAAAAATCGGTTAATATTTTTTATTTTCAAGGTAGGGAAATGCTTCCTAAATCTACAAGAGCTGAGCATACATAAAATCACAAGTTTGCGTTTTAAATATTAGGGACATTCTTCATTGTAAAACTCTATAAAGAAAATGAAAGGATAGGCTGGCTGGTGTTGCTCAGTGGTTGAGCATCGACCTATGAACCAGGAAGTTACAGTTTGATTCCCAGTCAGGGCAGATGTCTTGGTTGTGAAGTTAATCCCTAGTGGGGTGCATGCAGGAGGCAACTGATTAATAATTCTCATTATTGATGCTCCTATATCTCTCTCTCTCTCCCTTCCTCTCTGAAATCAGTACAAATACAGTGGTACCTCGAGATACAAGTTTAATTCATTCCGTAACCTTGAGGCGTGGGAAACTATAAGATGCTCAAGTCGTGGTAAACTGGTGGGTCGTGTGCAGCAGGCCGATCCTCGAGATTACTTGTATCTCAACTGTTGCTCGTATTTCAAAGCAAAAAATCGCTCGTATCTCAAAAATCTCATATGTTAGGGCACTCGTATCTCGAGGTACCACTGTATACTAAAAGGGGGGGAGGAGGGAGGAGAGAAGAGGGGAAAAACAGAGAGAGAGAGCAAGCCATACAATGGGGAAGACATTTGTAACCACATAAGGACAAAGGTTGATCTTGCACAATGTATAAATGTCTTTAACAAATCAATAAGAAAAAGACTAACCACGAATTAAAAAGAGGAAGCCATAGGGAAATACAATGTCCTCCTCTTCACTATGAAGGGAATGCAGGGGCCCATGACATTAGGAAAGACACTCGTTGTGTTGGGAACATGGTACACATATGATGAGCTGCCTTTTTATACCCATAAGATTAACAAAATCTCAGAAGTCTATCAATACCAATGTTAGCAAGTATGTAGAACCAAAGGAACTCTCATTCATATCTAGTGGGTGTGTAAATTGGTCCTTTGTTTGGAAAACAGTTTGACCTTACTCAGTAGAATCAAATATATATACTAATATCTAGAAATTCAACTAAAACTATGACTAAAGCAAGTGGTCAATGTATACAAAATTTAGTGCCGTATAGTGGTTATTTGTGCTGAGGATAGCATACATATTTCAGATAAGGAAGAAAACATAGAAAGCTTCAAACAAATGCTAATCATCTATATCTTAAACTATTGTGAGTATGATGTATTAATTTATTACATTTGTTGAAGTCCATGTATATATATATATATATTTTTAATATATTTTATTGATTTTTTACAGAGAGGAAGGGAGAGGGATAGAGAGTTAGAAACATCGATGAGAGAGAAATCGATCAGCCGCCTCCTGCACGCCCCCCACTGGGAATGTGCCCGCAATCAGGATACATGCCCTTGACCGGAATCGAACCCCGGACCTCTCAGTCCGCAGGCTGACGCTCTATCCACTGAGCCAAACAGGTCTTGGCCATGTATATATTTTTATAGTTTCCTATATAAAATATATTTTGCAATATAAATGAAGTATATGCTTAAAAGAAAAAAAATGGTCTGGGAGAGCCAAAGGTGTATAAAGAAAGAATACACGAGTGAATGATCTCACATATTTCCATAGGACTTTTCCAGTTATTTAATTAAAAATAGACTGAAAAAAGCAAGCAGGAAACAGACCATTTATTACTTTAAAGAGAGATGATAGTAACTTGGGCCATGCTGGCAAGAGTATAGTTGGTGAGGAGGGGATGGATCCTGGGTCATGTTGAAGACAGCACTAAGCATATTTGCTGTTCAACTTGATGTGAAAGAAAAGAGTCAAAGCTAACTCCACATTTTTATCTGAGCATATTAAAGGACAACATTAGTAACACTTACTGCTCGGGGTTATGAAGATTCACTGAGATGTAGATAAAGGGCTTGATTGATACTTTGTCCCTTATTCTAAAACCCTTAAGATGTGTGTGTGTGTGTGTGTGTGTGTGTGTGTGTGTGTGTGTGTGTCACGCACAGTATGTAAGGAAATTATCAAGATTATACCACCAGGTAGAGTTTGATGGCAGCTGTAGGTGAGGAAAGAGTTTACTTTCAAGACCCAGATTTATACTTGAGTATGAAATTGTGGTAGAAAAGTGGACGTGGTATATCATTTAATCCTCTCAAAGGTTCCATTAGGTAGGTATTATAAACCTCACTTCCTAAGTAAGGAACCTGAGATTTAAGAGGTTAGATGGATTACCCAATATCACAGAAATCTTCATTCAAATCTGTTCATCTCTTATAGCCCATTTTAAGAAACAGATTTCTTGGTGTGAGAAGATACCTTTACTCTACATTTTCCGTCTAAGTCACTTCTTTGCCATTTTTATACCATAATAATGCTGAGTCAACGAGGTGGATTTACAGATTGTATTCCCTCTTTGACCTTTTGCATAGTCTATTCCTTCTCTATGGTATGTCCTCTCAGGAAAATTTCTATCCCCCTTCAAATGTCAAGTTTAAGTAATTCATTTTTCTCTTAGTTTCTCCAGTTTCCCTAAATGGAATTAAGATTATGTATACCTTGTTTTCTGTTTCATTCTATACAGAACCAACAATAGCAATAGCCATATTGTATGCTGAGGGAATACCTGTCACCAGATAAAGATCTGAGCTTGCTGGAAGGCAGAACTTTTGTCTTATTTATCTCCACATTTCCAGGCCCCGAGTCAGGTCCAAGCACATAGACTCACAGTGAGGACACATTGATATATAAATTGAATAATTCCTGAAAATTTACACGGTATATGTGAAACCACATCAAAAACATTCCCGGGACCTAGGCTGAGCAGAAAAACAAGCAAACAAATCTCATGTTGCCTGGCTCTGTCAAGTAGAGGCTCTGACATAGTTGAGTCTAAACCTCAAGACCTTCCTTGGAGGGGACATTGCTCTCTCCCAGGGACTAGGACATATTAGAAGACACTGAAGGAATTACCTCTGGTCCTCACACCCTCACCACCCTCAGTCCTCTTGGAGATTTTCCTTCTGCGCGTGAGTGGCATCCCGGTGCAATCTGCTTAGAGAACTCATGCTGTGCTCTGGCAGCCTCCAACCTCACTGCACTTTGCTATTCCGTCCCAGGGCTGCATCTGACAGTAAATACCTTTGATATTTCAAAACCCACTCACTGAGGTGACAGATTTGCTACGGGGAACTTCAGGGTAAAGAGCTACTGCTTTCTTTTCTTTCTTTCTCTTTTTTTTTTGTTCGTGACAAATGGATAGAGTGTATTAGCTTTCCCTGCTCTAATTTATGGTGTAATAAAACCTCCTATGGGCCAGCCCTGATGGAAAAGTAGAAGGGAAGGGCTCCTCTTGCTGGCTCTTGATAAATCCCACCTAAGTCTCACCATGAGCACAAGTGATGATGAGATTTAAAGGAGCAGCTTGGAAGAAAGGACACCAGGTTCAGGCTGGTGAGAAATGAGAGAGGCGACTCCTGATATTTGATGCAAAGACCTGGCAGGCCCATATTTCTCCAGCTGCAAGTTATGCCTTTGGGGTGTCACTTCATCACGGCTAATGTTTTGTTTGTCACATGTACATGCAAACCGGCAGTTGACAGAGGCCCTAGTCTGAGGCTGATAGAAAACACAAGGGACAGCATTATGCTTCTGATTCTGCTTCTCTAATCCCATTAAAAAATTTAATGTTGAAAATGGAGAGAATAGGATTCTCCAAGTTTGGGTTTTAAGGAGAGAAAATTAATATTGGACAAGTTTATCTGTGGGTTGATGAACCAAAAGCTTATTTACTTTTTTATCTTTTTTTTAAAATTTAATAAATCTTTACTGTTCAGATTATTACAATTGTTCCTCTTCCCCTCCCTCCCCTATAACTCCCCTTCACCTGGTTCCCAACCCACCCTCTACCTTTACCCTCCCCCACTACTTTTCTCATCCATAGGCTACTATTTCTATCCAGTCTCTTCCCGCAACCCCTATACCTCTTTCCCCTCAAGAATTACCAGTCCACTCCTTTTCTATGCCCCTAATTCTATTATATTCACCAGTTCATCCTGTTCATCAGATTTTTACTTCACTTGATACTTAGATTCACTTATTGATAGATATGTATTTTTTGTTCATGATTTTTATCTTTACCTTTCTTTTTCTTTCTCTTATTAAAGAATACCTTTCAGCATTTCATATAATACTGTTTTGGTGGTGATGAACTCCTTTAGGTTTTTCCTATCTGTGAATCTCTTTATCTGCCTTTCAATTCTGAATGATAGCTTTGCAGGGTAGAGTTCTCTTGGTTATAGGGTCTTGCTATTCATCACTTTGAATATTTCTTGCCACTCCCTTCTGGCCTGCATAGTTTCTGTTGAGAAATCAGCTGACAATCCTACAGGTGCTCCCTTTTATGTAATTAACTGTTTTTCTCTTGCTGCTTTTAATATTCTTTCTGTCTTTTATTCTTGGCATTTTAATGATGATGTGTCTTGGTGTGGTTCTCTTTGGATTACTCTTGTTTGGGGTTCTCTTTGCTTTCTAGACTTGTAAGTCTATTTAACCATGTGGGAAAGTTTTTTGTCAATATTTCTTCAAATAGGTTTTCAGTACCTTTCTCTCTTCTTCTGGCACCCCCATAATTCTGATGTTGGTACATATCAAGTTGTCCCAGAGGCTCCTTACACTATTTTCATTTTGTTTTGTTCTTTTTGCTTTTTGCTTTTCCAATTGGGTGTTTTTTGCTTCTTTGTATTTCAAATCTTTGACTTGATTCTGTGATCTTCCTGTCTGCTGTTGGATCTCTGTATATTATTGTTTATTTCAGGCAGTGTATACTTAATTTCTAGTTGGTCTGTTTCCATATCCTTGTTAAATATATCGGCCTTTGCTAGAAAATTCTTGAAAAACCTTATAACCATTGTTTTGAACTCTATATCCAGTCATCTGCTTTCCTCCATTTTTTTCATTTGTGACCTGTTTCTTTGTCTCCACATTTTGACTGCTTCCCTGAATTGATAGAATGGCTTTGTGTGCTAGGTGTCCTATAGGGCCCAGTGGCTCAGCTCCCCAGTTACCTCAGGTGGATACTCTTGGTGCACCCCTTTGTGGGCTGTGTGCACAGTCTTGTTGTAGTTTAGCCTTGATTGTTGTTGGTGTCATTGTGAGGATTAGGTGTGTCTACACTGGGAGAACTTCTATGCTGGAAATACCCTTATGAGACAAGACTTGCAAAAGCCTCCTGTGCTCAGCTTGGATGTAGGGACAGCATTGATTTCCCATTAGCCCTGCCCTAAGAGGCCTCTGGATCTCAGTGTCCCATGGTAATTGCTGCAGACACCTCTGAGAGAAAGCTGCCCTTGAGTTACACCTGCGGCCAAATAGTACAGTTTCTCCCTGAATGAGTCTGAGTCTCCAGTGTCTCGCCTGGAACTGGAGTTCAGAGCAGTCAGGAATTTTTGTCTCCCTCCCACTTGAGAAAGCCAGCCACATATTCAGTTGCCAGCCCTCTCCAAACATGTACCTCCATACCTCTGCCTTTCACAGTTCCTCTGAATCTCAGTGTGCTTTTCTCTTTCCTGACAGTCCAGTTTCTCCCTGTCTGAGTTTGGGTCCCCCGAGTCTCACCCGGAACTGGAGTTCAGAGCAGTCAGGAGCTTTTGTCTCCCTCCCACTTGAGAAAAACAGCCGCATACTCAGTTGCTAGTCTTTTCCACGCATGCATCTCTGTACCTCTGCCTTCTGCAGCTCCTCTAATTCTCAGTGTGCTATTCTCTTTCCTTCTAGTTGTAGAATTTCTATTCAGCCAGCCTTCCTGTGGTTCTGGATAATGTCCGTTTTATCTTTTAGTTGTAGTTTTGAAATTGTTGTGTGAGGCAGCAGTTTAAGTGTTTACCTATGCCACCATCTTGGTTTTCCAGCCCAAGAGCTTATTTTCAAGGATATGTTAAAGGAAGGCTGCTAGCACCTGCAAAAAAAAAAATCTTCCATGAAACCCAAAACAGGTTTTTTCATATTGTCAACTGTTAATCATTTCAGATACAGAATAAATACTTTTTAATGAAGTAGAAAATAATATCATTGTTAACAAAAATAGCTGATGTTTATGAAGCAGTGAAGCATTTATCAATGGCAAGCATTTTAGATGCACTCACACTAATTAAGGTCATTTTATACTGACCTTAATTGATGTTTATTATGTGATAGTGTTTAACCCTTATTTTATAGAGAAGAAAACTAACATCAGGTAAGGTTATTTTCTAAAGGCTTCTCAGTGGGTAAAAGGATGGTCAGCCATATTCCAAATCAATTTCAGTTATTGACAGTTTGTGCTAATTCAGACATATTGTCCAGGAGTTATGCAGTCACTAAATGTATTTTTAAAACTCTAATTAACTTTATTGTTTTAAGAACAATAAGGAGTTAGTGTAAGGAGTAAAAACTACTTAGATATAAAGAGAAAGAAATTAACATCATCTGGAATCCACCATCCAGAGATAGCCAGTTCATGTTTGAGTGAGCATTCTATTAAACATTTCTCTTTGGATAGATACAGAAATGTGCACAAAATTTTATATAAATGGAATAATATTGAACATACTGTTCTAAAATCTGTTTTATTTTTCACTCAGCAATATGTCATGGGCATCTTTCCATGTCGATAAATATAGATTTGCATCATCATTTTTAATTGCAGGATAATTTGAAGTCAAATCATTTTAGAGAGGAGGAAAATGTCAGAGGCTGTCTACTCCAAACTCCTGTCCAGTGTAGAAATACTCTATATAATTGCCCTGGCTGAAAATCATGCATATTTTGCTGCATATTTTCATTAAATATAATAGTTCTAATGGTAAGGGAATTAAGCCGAACTTCCCCTCTCTGTATCCTTCACATGCTAAAATATATGTCTATATTATTAAACTCAGCTATTATTACAGCTTTTCCCTTTCTCAATCAAGCCTTCCCCAAACTAAATACCCCTAAATCTACTTTTTTTCCTTATGAGTTAGAATTTCTAAACCTTTACCAATCCAGATAACCTTCCCCAGATAACTTTACTGAGTTAATGAACTGAACACAGTTCTTCATTTGTGGCATGGCCATCATTGAATATAGTGCGGTTTTCCAGTCTAGTGATTTAGATACTTCTTTTTCCTAGTCCAGTCTAATACTGAATATTTTTAGACAGATGAACAAATGAATGAAAGTTACATAAAATTGAAATCAGTTGTATGGATGTGCATGGAATTTTGTTTCATGAGGCCTTCAGAGAATGCTTTAAAACTCCATCTTTTTCATAAATTATAAAGACATGTAAAAACAATAAGGTGGAACAGAGGACATTTGAATGTGCTCACTTACTTAAAAAATCAATGCTCTGAAGTAATGGAAAAACTACAGATACTATGGAATGCGCCATGGAATTTGCCCAGAAGGCATTCAGTGCCACCTTACCCAACATTTTTATTATTTCACATGGTTAGCATAGGCCCAAATGTTTCTAAAATCCTGCCCAGTGGCATATGGCAAGGAAGAGGGAAGACTGTGTTTCCTGGAACAGGTACAAAATGGTGCTGCCAGCATGTTAATGTAATGATGAAAGCTTTCATTGAGCACTTGATCAGGTAGCGTATAGGGAGGTAGATGGGCATAACTTGAGTAACTATGCTTCAAAGTCAGGGGCCACTTTTCCTTCTCAGAATTAATATGACAACTTGCTATTGAGTTCTGTTATCTTTAAGACAGCTCAAAGTCTGGCTTCAGAAATTAAAATGCTAATTGGAAATTCAACATTTATCAGAGGAAATCACCATGAGTCAATTTTCTTTTCTTTCTCTCTTTTTTCCCCTCCTAAGTGTTTTCTCTGGTAATGGCAGATGTTGAGGTTGTGGATTTATTGTATATTCTAGATGTAGAGAAATCTTCTACTAGTATTTAAGCTGAATTTGCCCCCTGTATTTTTGTTGATTGTCTACTTAAATTAACCTTCCTTAATGAGACCGAGATTCGTTGGCTATGTCTGTAATTTACTGTCTGTGAAATTAGTTAGTCTGGATAATTCATCCCATGAGATTACAAGGGTGAGATGGCAGAGTAAAGCACCAGGTAAGAATGGAGAACATAAAGAATGGCTCTTGTACCATTTCATCCACAGTCTGCATTGGGGAGGTCTGAGGGGATTGGATCCGATAAACTCCCTTCTAAGTAATTTGATTTATCACCAGCCCACTTTCATGCCTAGCATGTCCCCTTGGGAGTTTAGCTGGGTCAGACCTGCCACTTAGATCATGAATCCACCAGATGTCAGTATTGGTGCACAGTAGCTATAATAAAATTTACTTCTTGGCCAAATCATATAAAAAACCCTAGCTTTGAGAAAGACCTAAACAAGGAGTGAGAAAGTAGAATATTTGAGTTATTACTTTTTTTTTTCTTTTTTCTTTCTTTTTTTTTTTCCTGAGTAGGAACTAACTCTATAAGAACATCATCTTGAGACAATGGGATTGCATTATTACTGAATTACCATGTTTTGTTGTGATGAATTCTAAATATACATTCCTTAAGGTGGGGGAAGATAGGGGAAAAATTTGTTAAGTAAATGCATTTGTTAAATGCTACCTTTAATTATATATCTACTACAGGGAATCTTAGAATTTATAATATATTCACTTCTAGCAAATCTCGAAGATAGAATAAAGGGATGAATTGCTCTCAACATTAGTTGGCCATGTTATTAAAAAATAATTTCCTAATAATATTCTTCATAAATATTGACTAGTGGAATCTGCTCGTATGGCAAATGATGAGCTCAGAATACAAAATGATTATATGATCAACTGACAATCTCAGTATTGCCTTCAACTTAATGGCAGAGTTTTATCCAATTCCCCCAATTATCAGAAGGCTAAGACCACAACTAGAAATGGGAGCTGAGTTAAAATAAATTTCTGAGGGCTTCTGAAGGAAGAACTGACACTATGTTGGTCAACTTTGTTTTGACTTGGAATGTAGGAAGGAAATGTTGTGAGCACAGCCAGAAAATTCTGCAAGGTGAACTAACAGCCCACAGATGCGTAGGATAAAGATTATAGAAGAGACATAGGATAGGCTTCCTAAGGCTCAGAAAGAAAAGCTGGAGGATATTCTTTGGGAAATGAGAACATTCAATAACACCCCTCTTTATCTAGAGGTAGAAAACCACATGCATGCCCAGGGCAACATGCATGCTCAAAGACCTAAGAAGACCCTAAGCTTTCACCATACAGAGAACCTTAGGGTAAGTTGGAGCCCCATGCTAAAGTGTTAGAGTGCACAGCAGAGTCAGTCAGCAAAGAATGAGAAAGGTATTTGGTTTTACTGTTTGTGTGTGCTTCTTTTTTGTTGATAGTTTTAAGCTTCTGGCTTTCAAGATAATTTCTGTTAAATTATTAGCTGGGCATTAACTCAAGGTACAGAAATGTCAGTGACTATACCTGACAAGGAATACAGTCTTTGCAAAAATAGTTTGGAAAACTCACAAGTAAAGTATTCATTTCACAATGAAGATGAAAAAGAAAAACAGAAAACTGAGGGAAAGGGTATTTTGTTTCCATAGTAACTACATTAACTGTTCAGATTTCAAAACAAAAAAATATAAAGAATTAAAAACAAACAAACACTGGACTCAGTGAAAGGAACAAAATAAATGGATAGAAATCATTGCTAAGGAAGCCCAGATATAGGACTTGCCATACAAAGAAAACTTTCATAAACATGCTCAAAGGTCTGAAGGGAAACAAACAAGCAACTTTAAAAAATAGGATGATTATGTATAAAAAATAAAAATATCAATTAAGTAATACCAATCTATAGAATATAGCAAAGACAGTGCTCAGAGCCAAATGTATACTTATAAATGCTTATATTAAAAAAGAGCACATGTTTCAAAATCAATCATCAAAATTAATAACTTGAGAACTAGATAATGAGCCAACTAAACCCAAAGAGGACAGAAAGAAGAAAATAGTAAATATCAAAATAAAGCTAAAATAGAGAAAAGAAAAAAAAATCAATAAAACCAAAATTTTTTAAAAATATCAACAAAATTCATGAATTGTTACCTAGACTGACAAAAAAAGAGAGAAAATTAAATAACTACAATAAGAAATAAAGAGTATTATTACCAACTTTATATAAATGGAAAAATATTAGGAAATACTATAAGCAATTTCATGCCAACAAATGAGATAATCTAGATGAAATTAACAAATTCCTAGAAATATATAAATGACTTAAACATACTCAAGAAGAAATAGAAAATTTCAACAGACTTCTGACAACTAAAGAAATTTAATCCATATTCAAAATCTTACAGCGAAGAAAAGTTCAAGACCAGATGGTTTTAATGACAAATTCTACCAAACACTTAAATAATTAATACCCACTCTTCACAAACTTCCAAAAGCATAAAAAAAGAAGAGGGGCCAGCTCCTAATTCTATTATTATTATAGAATTACTCTGATACCAAAACTAAATAAAGGTATCAAATAAAAGTACAAACCAATGTATCTTATTAATACATTGCAAACTAAATCCAACAGCTTACTAAAAAGATTATCCACTATTACCAAGCTGGATTTATTCTAGAAATGCAAAAGTACTTCAATATACGAAAATAAATCAGAGTAATAATGTTACGTTAATAGAAAGAAGAGAAATATTTTTAGTCTTCTATAGTAAGATTTTAGATTATTTCTCAAATACATTGTACAAAAATACATTCAAATCTTCAGGTTTGTCTGAGGAGTCACAATAGAGCAGGTATATAATTTTCTCATTCTGAATCACACAGATATACACACACTTAATATATTCATTTTTCACAGGATATATATATATATATATATATATATATATATATATATATATATAATATGTAATACCTAATGTTTCATTAAAAAGACCTAGGAGAGGTATGGTACTCAAGGTAAATTTTTAAAAATATATTTTATTGATTTTTTACAGAGAGGAAGGGAGAGAGATAGAAACATCGATGAAAGAGAGACATTGACCAGCTGTCCCTGTACATCCCCTGCTGGGGATGTGCCCACAACCAAGGTACATGCCCTTGATCAGAATCGAACCTGGGACCTTTCAGTCCACAGGCTGATGCTCTATCCACTGAGCCAAATTGGTTTCAGCCATGTTAAAAATTTTTGAATAAAGGAGAATAGATATAACCTTTCAAGGGAAATAAACTTCTAGCCACTGAAGGGGTTCAGGTATCAATGTGATAACTAATTGGTAAGAATAGTGTAGAGGATAAATGTAGCATCCTGAACTCATTGAAACTGCAATATCCTATAAAGTATTATTAGAGATTCTGGATATTTTTTCAATATTTAAGAATGTGTGTACATATGCGCACACACACACACACACACACAGAGTAGTAATAGAAATTCTTCATTTACTCAGCTCAAACAAATAATGAGTTTTTAAATTCCCTGGACCCATAGGCCATCAAAAGTCATTATTAATAGAGAGAATTGTAGGTAATAGTTCTGTTAAGAAATTCAAGTGCCAATTTGAAAATCAGACAAAAACAGTAATCAAATTTGTTTTCAAATTCTGAGAGTTTATGATTTAAGATAGGAACTTATTCGGATGTTTAAAAATGTTTAAGCAAAGATTTATTTTTAACTTAATTGATTGAGATGACACTGGTTAACAAAATTATACAGGTTTCAGGTGCACAATTCTACAACACATCATCAGTATATTATATCTTGTATTCCCTATCCCAAGTCCAAGAGCTCTGTCTGTCACTATTTATCCTCCCTATCTTGACCTCCACTTCCCTCTTCTCAACACAGCAACTCTCCCCAGGCAATCACCACACAGTTGTCCATGTCCATAAGTGCTTTTTTTATACCCTTTTTTTCTCAATCCCTCTAGCCCACTTACCCAGCTCCCCACCCCCAACAACTGTCAGCCTTCTCTTTATCTGTGAGTCTGTCTCTATTTTGCTTGTTAGTTCATTTTAATTAGATTCTACTTGTGGTATTTGTCTTTCTCTGACTGGCTTATTTCACTTAGCATAATACTCTCCAGGTCTATCCATGCTGTCACAAAGAATAAGATTTCCTTCTTTTTCATAACCAAGTTGTATTCCATTGTGTAAATGTATTACAGGGTGGTTGTTTTTTTAGCCAGAAACAGTCATCCCAAAGAATATATGCAGCCCTATGTTCATTGCAGCATTACTTATAATAGTCAAGATTTGGAAGCAACTCAAGTGTCCATCAATAGATGAGTGAATATAAAAATAAGCAAAATTTTATTGATACATGTGTACGAGTTGTGCTTTATGTGAGACAAAGACATAAAATGTAGATGATGTGTTATTGAACCAAAACTACTTTTATAATATATGCATGAAAAATGCTGTTGCTAGTGGTAATAAAGGTGAAAAACACAATTAAGCATTTATTCTTTACCATCTATCTATCTATCTACCTACCTACCTATCTATGGCTTAGTGACCGACCATCCATCTATCTGATCATGTGACCAAGTGGTACATATGATACACACTGGCAATTTAAAAATAAACATTTACTCGTGCATGTGCGATATTTGTCCCCATCTGACACTGGCCTCCCATTTAAATTAATTCAAAGACAGTTTCCCATGATGCCAGCATTTGTGGTGATTATTAATAAATCACAAGGACAAACTCTAGGCAGAGTAGGAATATTTCTACCTGAACCTGTTTTCGGACATAGTCAGTTACATGTTGCTTTAAATTTTGAACAGCATATGACATTAAAGTTGTAAATACTTCATCACAGAGGAAATTAGTCAAGCACTCTGAAAGTGTTTTTATTCTCAATGTGGTCTATAGGGAGATATTAGAATAAGTTTAATCAATCTATTTGTCATTATTTTTATCAATGTTGATTTTATATCATGTCTTTTTTGTTGTTAATTATGTTATTATTTATTAATCAATTTATATGTTATTACCATATACATTTTACTAATTTTCTTTCATCTCTGACACTTCTATCATAGAGAAAGTGAATCATGATATTAAAATATTTCTTCTAATTAATTTCCTTTCAATGTACATAAATCCATGCACTGGGGCACTAGTTTATTATAATTAACATTTTGCTTATCTAATTAAATTTTAGTTTTATTTGAACTCTATAGATTTTACTATTTATTCTTTTTCTTAAAAAATAATAAAAATTATAACTTTAGGTATTTTTAAATCATTTGACCCAGATACAGTGGACAAGTTTCAGAGTAGAGATTTGAACCTGACACTCTGCCCCAAAATGTACATTCAAAAATATCATGTTGACTGCATTTCAAAAATCTCTGAAGATTTTTAGCAAAGAGATTTAGCAGTATGAATGGAGGACACTTAAGAGTGAAGAAGGCATTTTAAGCCATAAATACAACAATAATATAACAGCAACAATTAATTTTCTATAACAGTCTAAATAAACTGTGCCATCGATTTTCTTTTTCACTGTCTTGATGAACCACAATAATTATAAATAAGTTACAATTATTCCCATTTCACAGGTGGGGAAACAGATTAAGACAGATAAAGTCACTATCAATATTGATACTCAGTGGCAGATTCAAGACTTAAATTCATGGCATTTTTTTTATTGTGCCACAATTCTTTTCATAAATGATACTGCTAATATAAATTGATAAGACTGTGATAAAAACTTAATATTATAATATTTTCCTCTCTCACTTTCTTCATCTCCACTGAACTCTGGCCTACATAATGTTCAGAGGTCATCTATCAAATGGGGTTAATAATTAAGTAGCATTCAATTAAGGGGTTATTTTAATCAATTGCATAATGTACAAATAAGTCATCATATTTTGAGCATATAGTAAGCATTTAATAAAGGTTAACTTTTATTATCATTTTCAAAGATGAAATCATAGCCAAGCATACAGGATTTAGGCGAAAATCCATGCTACTGTTCCTTAATTAAGGTTTGGGGAAAACAAAGCACAATGAAAATTGAGTTTATCTGGCGACACACTGATGGATACCAACACTTAGAACCTGCTTACTGAATCAGATCACCAACTTAGGGAATCAAATGTATCTTGGAATCAAAGACTCACAGGCTCCTAAACTATTAAGTCATTCCTCTACTCAATAGCACCAAGAATCAACTTTTTAAATCACCAAGCTCCTGCTGAATATATCTGGTAAAAATAAAAATAAAAGACCACCTTGTTTCTACTTGAATATTTCCTTCATCAGTAATGCACTGTCTTTTGAAGATTTCCAATTTATGGATAGCTGTGAAAGTTAGAAAAGTCATGTATACACTTAATCTAAAATATGTCATTTGAACCATCTCACCTTGACTCTAGTTCAATCTCTTGGGACTATATAAGAGAAGATTAATCCATTTTTGAAAGTTGAAAGAATGCATAAGGGACAAATGCCTACTCTCCTTTACCACACCTTTAACCTATTAATGTGAAATTATGTCTTTCAGAATTATGTTTTTCTCTTTGTTTCTCCTTCATCATAACCCCATCTTTTCTTTCTTTCTTCTATTTCTCCTTTAAGCACTTGGGTCTTTAATTAGCACACGCTGTTGTAGATTATTAGAACACTAGAGGCCTGTTGCATGAATTCATGCATAGGTGGAGTCCCTCGGCCTGGCCAGTGATTGGGCCCATCAGAGCCATCTTGCCCAGTCCTGATCAGGGTCAATAGGAACCGGCCAGCTGAGGGGAGAGAGCACAGGACGTTGGGGGGGGGAGGGGGCGGGAGAACCATGGGAAGTTGGCTATGGGAGCCCACTGACCACCAAGGGGCAACTCCTGTGTTGAGCATCTGCCCCCTGGTGGTCAGTGTGCATCATAGCTACCAGCCAGACATCTGGTCATAATGATTGCTTTAGGCCTTTTTATGTATATACTAGAGACCCGGTGAATGAAATCTGTGTATAGATGAGGGAGTGTCCCTCAGCCCAGTCTGCACCCTCTCCAATCTGGGGTGTGTCCCTCAGCCCAGCCTGCACCCTCCCCAATCCAGGTTTAGGTCTTAAACAGGCAGTTGGACCTCTCACAATCCAGGACTACTGGCTCCCAACTGGTCACCTACCTGCCTTCTTGATTGCCCCTAACTGCTTCTGCCTGTCAGCCTGAACACCCCTAACCAATCCCCTGCCAGCCTGATTGATGCCTAACTGCTCCCGTGCCAGCCTATTTGTCCCTAACTACCCTCCCCTGCAGTCCTGGTCCTCCCTCCCCACAAATGCTCTCCCTGGCAGGCCTGTGTCTCCCGCAACTTCTATTCCCTGTAGGTCTGGTGATGCCCAACATTCCCCCTCTGTCAGCCTGGTCACCCCTAACTGCCCTTTCCTGCAGACTTGATTGCCCCCAACTGCCCTCCTTGCAGGCCTGGTCCTTCCCAAATGCCCTCCCCTGCTGGCCATATGGTGGTGGCCATCTTGTGTCCACATGGGGGCAAGATCTTTGACCACAGGGGGCAGTCATCTTATGTGTTGGAGTGATAGTCAATCTGCTTATTACTCTTTTATTAGATAGGATAAGGGAAGTTAGAAAATACCAAGTCAGCCCAGCCAGCATGACTGAGTGGTTGAGCATCACTGATGCTTCTATCTCTCTTTCTCTCCTTTCCTCTTTGAAATCAATAAGAAATATATTTAAGTATATATATGTATATATATGTATATATATGTATATATATGTATGTATATATATATATATATATATATATATATATATATATATCAAGTCATTCATCCACATTGTATGGTTGAGGCTACTGAAGTTTAGAGACGTAAAATGACCTGTCCAAAGGCTCAGCATGAAAACACACAGGATTAGATGCAATTTGGTAAATTTTGGAATCCCTTTTGTTTAAATTCAATTTTATGTAATGGGATTACATTAAACCTATGTGTAGTTTATATATAGGAGGGACAGGATGGGAGAAACCCTATTTTGTGAACTCATTCCCAGGTACTGCACGGATAATTTTTCATTTTATATATGAAAAGGCATGCGTGGCAGAAGTGCCATTTTTTCTCTCTCTTGTTATTTTGTCCAGATACTTCTCACTTTCCATTCTGTATTCAGGACATAATGCTACGCATGCCTTTGAAAAGATAAAGAATGCAGTGGAGCAGTGAGGCAGGGAGAGACTCTGGAGCCCCATCGAATGGCGCGTTCACGGGGGACCAGCAGAAAGATGTTGGGCAAGGAAAGAAGTGGTTCTTTTTAAAAGGAGAGACACTTCTTAAAAATTCTATCAGCTAGATACCGAAGGAGCTTCACTCCAGGGGAAAATGGAGAACTCACTTATGGAAGTCATTTCAACTTTATTACTATTCCCGGCGGAGGCAGATAGAGACGGTTTCTAATGAAAATCTCGGAGACAATGGTTGAAGTCGTGAGAGACGGGATCATATCCTGCCTGCTGCGCTGAAATATCGCAGATACCTTGGGCAAGTTACCCTCCTTCTCTCTGTGTGTCATTTTTCTCCGCATGTTAAAACAGACACTCGCAAATGCCACAGTCAAGTTTAAACATTCCCTGATTCTAGATTCCCTGAACGTTGACGTATGTGAAAAAAAACAAACCCTAAAACTGTAGAAGGTGATCTCTCAGTGTTCCCCAAACTTTGGGAGAGCGTTCCATACGTATTCGGGCCATGCCATCCTCCCAATTACCTGAGTGCAGAGATGCACGCTGTTGCCTTTAGTCACCAGCTGACATTAATCATGTCAGCTCCCTTTTCTACAAGAGTGACTGCTTTAATGGGAAACTCCAGCCACTGTCAACATGCCGGGAGGTGTGAGGAAGGAAGGGCAGATGAATGGGAGGGTGTCATTAAAGAGGAAATGATAGATGAGGAAATCAAGCTCCTGCATGATGAGGGGGATGGGGGTGGTATGGAAGTTGGAGTAGCAGGACCCCTTCATTGTCTCTGGGAAGTACCTCAAAATGCTGGGCAGGAAATGGGGCTGCTTTGGTTCCCCTTATCTCCATGCATCCCACCCCAGGCAGTGGAGGCAGCAGAATACAATGGCTGGAAGTGCTGGCTGTGCACTTGAATCTTGTCTTTGCTATTCTCTATTCTGTATAACTCAATTTTCTTCATTGGACGTAATACAGCGCCTAGTTGATAGGATCATTGGGATGACTTCACAAGATAATGTTCATAAAGTGATTAACATAGGGCCTGGCAATATTAAGCTTTTGTAAAGTAAGTTATCAGCAGCCTTTAATTTCATGTCACTTGCAGGTTTCGCTTACATCAGCTGATTTAATGCTCAAAGAATGCTCCGATGTACGGTGGGAATGATCGCCATGCTGCACATGAAGAAACCACAGCTTAGAATCAGGTGAGTTCTGAATGGGGACAAGAACATAGGATGGTCTGTCTCGCAGGTCAGCCACTGAGATGACACCTATGCTGAGCACCAGCACTGTGCCGCGCGGTCTGTTTTGTACTTTAGAATAGACCCTCAACAGTCAAGGATGCTCAATGAGATAGTCTTGCTTGTATGAGGGTATTTAAGGTTTAAAGAAAGCAAGTGGTTTAACTAACAATGCACAGCTAGTGGGAACTGAACCAGGGATTGAATCAGATCCTGGGACATTGAGTCCAGTTTTCTTTCCATCTTAATCTGAGTGTTCCTGTAACCATGTAATTAGTCTATTACATAGTGTTTGGCGACAGTATGAACAGCTTTAAAGAATACAATAGATAAGCCCCTGAGAGTTTCAAGAATGCATCCAAATCACATGGCTAGTATCTCCAGCATGGTTTTCAAAGATAATTTTCTCAAATATTTTATTTGAAAACCAAGAATTGGTTAAACTAGTTGGTCTGTAGGATATACCATAATGAAACAGGCTCTCTCACATGCTCGAAGGGGTCCCAGATTGTGAGAAGGTACAGGTCAGGCCAAAAGACCTCACCAGTGCATGTTCAGGACTGGGGAGAGACTATGGGAGGGCTCCAGGGCATGTCCGGCCCCGTCTTGCCCAGCTCTGATCAGCTGGACCCCAGCAGCAAGCTAACCTACCAATCTGGGAGTCTGCCCCTACTGGTCAATGCACATCATCGCAACTGGTCGACCAGTCAAGTCTGCCTCCTGGTGGTCAGTGCATGTCATAGTGAGTGGTTGAGCAGCCTTAGCATATCATTAGCATATTATGCTTTGATTGGTTAAACAGTTGAACAGTCACTGGACAACCAGACACTTAGTATATATTAGGCTTTTATTATATAGGATAGAACTGTTTTCTATACTGATGGTTATGATCAGTACTGAAATCAATAAGTACAAATCAATAAATCATGTTGTTCTTCTACCCCAAGTAACATACTGGTTGGCATTTTTCTTACACTGTGGAGAAATTTCCATGCAAGTTTCATCTCACACTGTATTTTTATGAGTCTAAAGTAGAAAGGCACAAAGCATATGGTATACATAATGTTGGAACGTAGCTTTTACCCCTATGTACTTTCAAAAGGCAAAATGTTAACCTTGGACATAAATTATCCCAGGAGGTATATAATTTTGATGCAGTCTATGCATAAGCTAAATCTAAATAACTTTTAGATTTCCCTTAATATCAATTATCACCTTCAATTATTCCCCAAGTTATGGGAATATGCGAACATAAGAATAGCCGCAGAGGCTCACTGGTCATGCTGTCCGACAGAACTTCTGCTGATGATGGGAATGTTCTCTGTGCTGCCCCATGAATACAGATTATATGACTGAGCAACAAAATTGCATATTTTTATTTCATTGTAATTAAGTTACATTTAAATAGCCATGTGTGGCAAGTGGACTTTGTACTGGACAGCATAGATAGCAAGGAGAGGGCATTGTTCTCAGAGTCAGGTGATTGGATTCTCAACTTGACTATATCCCTGTGTATATTAATTTCTATACAAAGTGTTCTTCCTGCAATGTCTGCTCTGTCTGAGACTAAGTACCCCTATTCATAGAATAAAAGGGTTTCCCTAGGTCCATGATTCAGACCATGGCATTAAAGCCACATGTGCTGATACCTGTGCTCATGGCATATATCACTAAGTAATTATCGCGCTTCCTTCCACTGGCCAGATGTGCATCAATATCCTCCACCCTATGATATTTCAGCAAGCGCTTCAGTAGAGTGCAGTAGTGCGACAAAGAGCTTATGCGCATTTTCTGTACTGAATAGCCTGTACAGTTCCTTCTAATTCCAAATTATTGGTTTGAGTCTAAGTTTTCTTGCACCTTAAGAGGAAAAGAATCTTATATCAAAAGCATATGGTTGTGCTTTGTGAAGTCAAGCTTAAAATGATTATAATTCAATCATCTGTGAATTTACCTGTTTGTGCAACACGTGGTGGAAAAACTGTGATTTTAAAATCAGAATAACCGAGTACTAGTCCTAGACCTTTCAGTTATTTGCTGTGCAGAATTAGTAGCCATTCAAGGTGTCTGACCCTCAGTTTCTCCATCTGTAAAATAGAGATAATTAAATGACCTACTGTATCCATTTCACTCGCAATGAATCAATGGCATCAAAGTATTTAAGGAAAAATATTATGAACATGCTGATGATGAGATATGGCTGCTTAGTATTTTAAAGTAGTATAGATGGTCTTACACCAAAGTGTACAATAAACATTAATTTGGATTAAAATTATAGCTCTTTTATTCCCAGAAGTCAGCAGCGACAAGGAGGGTTATCTCTCATGACATGCTATTATAGATTTTGCATTAACACATATTGGCATGAGGTTATGAAATGTGATAGACGGAGGAGAGCCAGAAGCTCATCTGGTAGAGGTTGTTTTTTTCCAGAAAGCAGACTCTGAGGTGGAAATTAGTGTAATGTTAATTATAAAGTGCTCTGGGTATCAGCAACTGTGGAAGAGAAGGAAAGGAGATGGGATTAGGATGGAGGTGAGGGAAAAGTCAAACTGGGGTTCAGTCTCAGTGGAACGCCTTAGCCAACCTTATGGGACGTTCTGAAGATAGTATGATCCTCAGATCTGTTCTGAGCTACAGCAAGAGAGCCAGACCTTTATACTCACAGGAGTTAACTAGTCATTGGATATAGGCCATTCCAAGAAACAGGTACAGTGGTACCTCGAGATATGAGTTTAATTCGTTCCGTAACCTTGAGGCGTGGGAAACTATGAGACGCTCGAGTCGCAGTGAACTGGCGGGTCGTGTGCAGCCGGCCGATCCGCAAGATTACTCCTATCTCAAATGTTGCTTGTATTTCAAAGCAAAAATCGCTCGCTCTATGGCTCATATCTCAAAAATCTCGTATGTTAGGGCACTCGCATCTCGAGGTACCACTGTACAGCCTTTAGGGAGGAAGCTGCCTTCGGCTGAGGCAATTCCCAAAGGTTCTGGGAACTGAGAGCTGTCTTCTGTCCTCAAAAGCTGAGAGGCAAAGGCCTCTATTTTTGAATGAGGAGGGAGCTGGATAGCTCTTTGCAGCAACCATTCAATCATCCAATTCACCAGTCTTATTTTTTTGTTTTGTTTTGTTTTATTTTGCTTGGGTTTTTAAATATATTTTTATAGATTTCAGACAGGAAGGGAGAGGGAGAGATAGAAACATCAGTGATCAGCACGTCCCCTACAGGGGATTGAGCCCACAACCCCGGGCATATGCCTTGATCAGAAATTGAACCATGACCTCCTGATTATTTTGTATCAATTTCACTTGCAATGAGTCAATGGCATCAAAGATTAACCACTGAGCCACACCCAGCCAGGCACCCACTCTTGTTTTTTAAAGTATGAAAATGAAGGTTCAGCTATAAATGGACCTGTCTGTCCATAGCTGAATTATTGGAGAGGGAAGGTCTAGAATCCAAGTCTTCATGCTCTCAAATAAGTGATTACCCATCTACCCACTCTTCTTAATTTCCCTCTACAGAGTACTTGAAGTCAGTACTCATTTTGGTCCCATTTTCTGAGTCTTCAGAGTTGGTTGTACACTCAGCATGGTTAATTAATAATCCTTTTCTGAGTGGAGCTGTTCTTTGCATTGTAGGATGTTTATCAGTATCCCTAGTGTCTATGAACCAGGTGCTAACAACACCTCGCTCTAGTTGGGACAATGCAAAATGATACTAGTAAATGCACCCTGGTGGGCAGAATGGCCCCTGTTTGAGAACCACTTTTACTAGAACAGTGGTTCTCAACCTTCCTAAGGCCGCGACCCTTGCATACAGTTCCTCATGTGATGGTGACCCCCAACCATGAAATTTTGCTACTGTTATGCATCGTGATGTAAATATCTGCATTTTCCGATGGTCTTAGGTGACCCCTGTGAAAGGATTGGGGGGCCAGGCAGGAGCCTTCCTCTAGTGGGAAGGACTGCCATTTTGCTCTGGCCTTTTTCTCCCTTTTATTAAGGCTTTGGGACACACCCCTAGCCTTTAGGCAGGAAATAACAGAAATTAACATGATACAAACAGATAGTTTCAACTAAACAATGAGTAATCAGCTCTGACCTTTCAGAGCAATTAAGGTTGGCCAGCCTCCTGGCCTCCTGTTTACATCCACCTAGTGAGAACAATTACATCCACCTAGTGAGAACAATATTTGGTCTCGACAATTCTCTTCCTTCTACCTGTCTTCCCAATATACGCATTTTAAAGAAATATTTCAGAATATGTTTTTAAGAAAATATCCTACATTCACTCAAAGTGCCCTTCAAGTTACCTTTCCCCATCTTGTCTTCTTCGGACTTCAACCTTATTGTGAATGTGTATATTTTCTTCTTGTACATGTCTCTGTATCATATATATGTAAAACAATACATGTTATGCTTTGTACATTTTTATAAATGCTCTTAAATTACATATGTAGACATTTATATCTCACACTGAAAAATGCTTGTTTTTCATTCAACATTAAATGCCGAGTTCCCTCTTTACTCATGATGCATGCAAATTTATTTTATTCATTTGAATATACCAAGTCTACTAATTCATTTCCCTCTTGATAAGTACTTAATTTGTTTTCCTTATTTCACCTTTATAAATGATGTTGCGGTGAACATTTTTGCTTATGTGTCTTTCTGATGTAAACAGAATAACTTCTGTGAAGGAGTACATCTAAAAATAGAACTGCGAGGTGTGAGTGCATCTTCAGCTTTACTACCCTACTGCCCACAAGATGACTGAACAAACTCACAATCCATTCAACAGTAAATTCCAATGACCATCCCCCAAATGTTTGGCAACATAAGTTAATGTTAATTTAAATAAAATAATGCCTGATTTATGACTTATTTTTAAAAATATTTTTATTGATTCCAGAGAAGAAGGGAGAGGGAGAAAAAGATAGAAATATCAAGGATGAGAGAGAATGGTCAATTGGCTGCCTCCTGCATGACCCCCACTGAGGAGCGAGCCCACAACCTGGGTATGTGCCCTGACTCAGAATCAAGCCATGACCTCCTGGTTCATAGATCAACGCTCAACCACTGAACCTTGCCTAGTAGTCTGATTTTTTTTTTTAATTAAGGCCTGACATAGAGTACAGGCATAAAGATTATTGATCATACTTGTACAACCTCAGGACTCTGCATTGATACATATCTATATAATCATTAGACACCCAAATAGCATTTACAACACCCAGTGAGGTTCCTTTACAACCCTGTCTAGTCTATCTGGTGTTTTATTGCTGCATGATAAGTTAAGTCAAACCTAGTGACTGAAAAATGCAAATTTATTACTTTATTGTCAGAAGTTTAACACTGGTCTCATTAGACTAAGACAGTGTGTTGGCAGAATGTCATTGCTTTCTGGAAGACCTAGTGAAGATTCTATTTCCTGGCTTTTTCCAGATTCGTAATGCTGCCATGTTTCTTGTGCCATTACCTTCTTCTTCCATCCTTAAAGCCAGTAATATCTCATCCACTGACTCTGTTTCCATTGCCACATCTCTTTTTCTGATTCTCTTCTATTTTCTTCCATTTATGAAAATTCTTGTTGTTACATTGGACCCACCCAGATGACCCATGGTCATTTCCCTATTTTAAGATCAGCTGATTAGCAACCTTAATTCCATATGCAACTTTCATTCCCCTTTGCCATGTTACCGGTCATATTCATAGGTCCTGGGATTCATAGGTGAATATTGTTGTTGGGTCACTATTCTGCCAACCATAAGATGTAGCCACTATTTTGAAGTGTAGCTTCATAAATTAGCTGTCTTTAGAACTAATTTGTTTTTCTTTTAAGGCATATGGAATTTGCATTATGTGCTATTCCTTTGTCTGCTTTCATTAAACATGTTTTTGAGGTTTACCTCTTATCCCCAGTTTGTTTTATTGCTCTATAATATTTATTTTATAAGTATATTTCACTTCCTTTATACACTTGCCTATTAAAGGGCCTTTGGGTTGTTTAGAGAGTTTGTCTTTTATGTTTAACCTATAAACATTTTTGCGCATTGTGAAGACACCTGCACTCATTAGTTAGGGTACATAATGAAGAGTGAGGGACCTTAGGTATAAGGTAGACATTTCTGTTTAACTTAAAGGAACTGCCATTTAGTTTTCTAAAGTGGTTTTACCATTTTACTCTCTCACTATAAGAGAGTTCCAGTTATTCCTTCTCATCCTAGCCCACACTTCATATTACCTATCTTTTTCAAAGTAGTAATTACACTTGATAAGAGGTATCTTTCTGATTGTAAAGAGGCATCTCATTATGGTACAATTTGCATTTTCCTGAAAGCTCATGATCAGAAGTGCCTTTTCATGTTTATTGCCTTTCACAGAACTTCCTTTATGTAGTGTTCGCTTCAGTCACTTGTTTATTTTATAAATTGGATGAATAGTTTTATATTTTACTTGTGGAATTTTGTTGTGCAATTTAGACATAAATCTTTTGCCAGATATATGTATTGAAAATATTTACTTCCAATCTGTGATTTGTCTTTTCACTTTCTTAACGATGTTGTTTGAGAAACAGAAGTTTTTAATCTTGAAAAAGACCTTATTTTTTTTTCATTTTTATTTTATGGTCAGTGCTTTTGAGTCCTATTTAAGATACTTTTGTCTACCCAATATCTTTTTTTAAATTAGAAGCTTATGTCTTTAACAATTGGGCCTATGATATATCTCAAATTAATTTTTATACGTTATGTGAGGTAGAGGTCAGGATTCATTTATTTCTCTATAGAGACATCTAATCGTTCCATTTTCTTTTTGCCTTTTAAACAGGCCACATTTTCCAAATTGAATTGTAGTGTGCCATATTTTTTAAAAAATCAAATGACCCCATTCTTATGAGCAAAACAGTTGTTTATTGTATACTTCCCAAATAACATAATTGACCAATTTATTACATCAATTACATTAGTCTTTCCCTTGTGTTTGGGTCCTGTTTTTAATCCTGAGATGATTAATAACTCTAATAAGGTGCTTTTCCCATTAATGGTATGCATTCAAACGCAATCATTTTATATTTAAGGAGATGGAGACATGACTTCGGGTTCCTTTCTGTCAGCCCTTTCCTACACATTTTGATGGATTTATTTTGTACTTTCCTATTCTTATGGTATGGATTTCCTAATAATAAAAAAGTGACAAATACTAACATTTACTGAATATTCACATGGCATTCACAGTGAAGCAGAGCTCCCTCCAGCATAAGCTTATAATATAAATACTCATGAATGCTTAATAGTCATTGTCTCACTTATTAAAACATTCCTAGAGCCAGTTACCAATATTATCACCATTTTACAGATAAATGATCAATCTCTGAAGATAGTTACTTTCTTAAGATCACAGAGCAATCAATGATGGTAAATTTATGTTGCAGGCATTGCATCTTATGATTTTAAGTTTGGAAGGTGCCCATGTCTATTTTCTTTAGCTCACTCTCAGTCATTCCCACCATCCCAAGTGGTCAGCGGGTCTTTCACAACTATACTTGAAAACCCAAGGGACATGTTGCCCATCTTCCCAAGTGAGAATGCGTAAATTGGAAATGAAGAGCATGATTTCTGGTCTAAGATAAGTAGGAAACTGGATCTGTTAAAACCAGCTCTGAGTCATTGAGTAAGATCCATAGCATCTCTGAATCCCAGTTTCATTATCTGTCATACCTATCTTACAGGGTTACAATGAGGATCTAATGAAATAATGCCAACCCTTCACCTAGCAGAGATCTTGTCATGTCATAAATTTTAGCATATAATAGTAATCTTTGTTTTTTTCATATTTGGACAGCTCTAACTTAAAAAATCTTTATGAATTAAAATTCATAGGCTTCTATGCTTATGGGACACTCAGAAGACAGCATCATCCTTCCTTAAATTATGTAACACCTGCCACTTGTTTACTTTGAGACTTCCTGTACCCAGGCTTAACTTCCAAGTCCTTCACCTTTAATTCAGGTGTTATACTTTTATGATTATTAGTTACTTAGAATGTTGTTGTTTTTCTAGAAGACCCTAAAAGTTAACAGCACAGGATAGGTAATCAAAAAGTGTTTGTTGAATGAATGAGTGAAATCCCCATATCCTCTCAGATATTACCATTTATTATCATATTGTCTCTTCATTTAATTTTAAGGATACCATATCTTATTTATAGAATTATTTGGATCTTTCATAATTATATATAGATTACATAGAGAATATCTACTATTCTACTCTTTGAATAGGTCCAGTGCATGAAATTCATGCATAGGGGTGAGGGGATGTCCCTCAGCTCAGCCTGCACTTTCTCCAATCTGGGACCCCTCAAGGGCAACCAGACATCCCTCTCACAATCCAGGACTGCTGGTTCCTAACTGCTAACCTGTCTGCTTGCCTAATTGTCTCTACCTGCTTCTGCCTGCCTTCCTGATCATCCCTTAACCACTCCCCTGCTAGCCTGATCATTGCCTAACTTCTCCCCTGCTGGCCCAATTGCCCCTAACTGCCCTCCCTTGCCAGCCTGGTTGCCCCAATGCCCTCCCCTATAGGCCTGGTCACCCTTAACTGCCCTCCCTGTCAGGTCTGGTCACCACCAACTCCCTTCCCCTGCAGACCTGGTCACCTCAACTTCCCTATCCTGCTGGCCTGATTGCCCACAACTGCCTTCCCCTTCAAGCCTGGTCACCCCCAACTGCCCTCCCCTACAGGCCTAATCACTCCCAACTGCCCTCCCCTGCTGTCCTGGCCCCCCCAACTCCCCTCCCCTGCAGGCCTGGTCCCTTCCAATTGCCCTTCCCTGCAGGCCTGGTCACCCCAACTGCCCTATCCTGCTGGCCTGATTGCCCACAACTTCCCTCCCCTGCTGGCCATCTTATGTTGGCCATCTTGTGTCCACATGCGGGTAGCCATCTTGTGTGCTGGAGTGATGGTCAATTTGCATATTACTCTTTTATTAGATAGGATTTTTACATGTTCTAAATATATATATAGGCTAATTACAACCTCCAAATTATATTAGATATAGTTATTTTTATCTTAAGAGAAACTAATGCTTCAAAATGCTAACTAGCTTAAGTGGGATATAAACCCTGCTATATGTTTTATTTTATAGTTCAGCTTCTTAAATACACAACAATATTAATTCTAAAATGAATTGCTAGTGAGAAAGCAATTCTAGTCATCTCTCTTTTGATTATAATAGAGAATTGTTCTGTTCCCTTAGCTAATTTCTCAGTTCTTTTCTAGTATTCCTTTTCTCTTCTCATTTCTCTCTCCTGATATGTCCCTCTACACTCTTGACAGGTTGTTATTAGAAACATTTCTGCATATTAACTTGAATTAACTTACCCCTACCTCATAAACCAACATGTGAGTGACAGGTCCTTCAATACACCTAGACGCATGAGATGCATCCTACCTCTACCAGTTATGTGGGTCTGTCACATTCCATCTCACTATAATTCCAGATCCTTCTTTTTCTTTCTCTAGAGGCTGGATATCACCTCAGCCAGCACTTTCAGGACTATTTGTGCCCCACCTCTGAAAATACAAATGCTTGGCATAATCTCAAAGAGATCTTAAATGCATTATTACAATTTCAAGTTGTATAATGCTGGAATGAATCTTCAAAGGAGGCAGACATCTGATGAGAAACAGTGGAGTATGTTAGAACGGGCACTGAGTATGGAGTTAGGGCACTGAGTATGGAGTTAGGAGGCCTTGATATAAATCCAAGTTTAGCCTTTCTGTCACCCTGGGATCCTGGGTAAGTTCTATCACCTCTCTGATCCTCAGATTTCTTATTTCTGAAATGAAATCAAAGAATGAATAGAGTTCATGATGTGGAAGTATTCTGTTTTTAAAATTATCATGCCAACCACCAATTGTTTTCGTGAGAGGTGCCAAGATACATGAGAGGTGTCATAAGAGGTGGTATTTGGTTAGTTCATTATTTAACTTCTTAAATAGAGTTCTAAATGATAGTTTTATTATTTAGTTTAGTTTCATTCATTAACTTATTTGAAATACTTCACCAACTAATAAACTATAGAAATTAAAATTAGTAGATAAAATCAATCACTCTCATATGTAAAATTAATAAAGAGAAAATATAACTGAAGAAAAGATAATATTTATAAGCACTGAAAGATATAAAAATTAATATAATAAGCAGAAACTCTAAAATACTACCAGACTATACTAGAGCCATGTTTTCCTTTGGAGGGGAAATATGTGCATGGGGATATCATAGAGTCCTCTACTGTACAGTCCTCTACTGTACAGTAAGATATGAAACTCCAAACATCTAATCAAAGCATGATGGGTGCTGTAAGGTGAAGAGTTTCTGGGACTGACAGAAAGATGGGGGACATTCAAGTTCTCACTGGCCAGAATGAAGAATACAGTTAGTGATCACACTTAACTAGTCCTAGAGTAGGAAGTTACTCTATCCCTCAGTTCAAAAATATTTTTTTAGCCCAACCAGCATGGCTTAGTAGTTGATCACAGACTTATGAATCAGGAAATCATGACTTGATTCTGGGTCAGGACATGCGCTGCCTGGGTTGCGGACTCAGTCTCCTATAAGGGGCATGCAGGTAACCGATCAGTGATTCTCTCTCATCATTGATGTTTCTATCTCTCATTTCCTCTCCCTTCTTCTTTGAAGTCAATAAAAATTTTTTTTTAATTGTTGTTTCAAAAGTGACTCCCTCAGATCAACCAAAGTACTTGTATGCATGTATACATGCATATATGCATAACCAATGAACACAAGACACTGGGGAGTTAGGGTATACCTTGGGGTGGGTATTGTAACACATGTAACACATGTATACATGTAACACATTAATAATTTTAAAAAATTACTCCCTCAAAAAGGTCAATCTTTTCCATAAGTAGCTTAAGTGCCTGGAAGAACAAAGTCCAATGCTTTAAAAAAACAAACAAACAAACAAACAAAAACTATGAAATCCAGCATCCACTGAAAAACTATTCTCATGTCAAGAAGTAAGGAATGTGACACAAAAGCTGGAGGAGGAACAGTAAATAGAAACACATCCAGAGGTGAGTGAAATAATTACAAGACCAGGATTTCTACACAGGTATAATGAATCCATTCAGTGTGCTTGAGGACTTAAAAGGACAATAGAGATAATATTGAAGGAACTAGAAGATATAAAAAAACAGCCAAGTCATTCTAGAGATGAAAAATAAAGTATCATAAACATTTAAATAAATAATTACCTAATGGGATTAACAACAAATTAAATATCATGGCAGAGAGTGGAGGGAGACAAAAAGGATTTTTAATAAGGAACTTGAATTCAAGGAAACCATCAAAACTTCGGCACAAAGAGAGAAAAACGTACAATTCCAAAGTGACCTGTGGGCTCCCTGCAGGCTGACATACAACCTTAAAATGGGAAGAGAGGAAGGTGCAGAAAAAGTGTTTGGAGAAATAATGGCAGAAGTCTTTTACGCACCCAGAGAAAAAGACGCCTTATGTACAGAGGAGCAGACACAGGCATGCCCACAGACTTCATGACTAAAGATTTGCTTTCCAGACCACAAAGTGCAATGTCTTTGAAGCGCTGAGGAAAATATATATGTCAAGTGGGAAGTCGATACTCAGAAAAGACATCTTCGACAAGGAAGGGCGAGCTATTTTTTCAAACAAGGAAAGCTGAGAATATTTTTCATCCGCTCACAGGCTCTAAAGGAAAGATTAAAGATGGTTTTGGGCAGAAGGAAATGATATGACCAAAACACGGGTCCACATGCAAGAAGGAAGCTTGTCAAGAATAGCAAATAAGTGGAGAATTAAAAATATTAAAAAATGAAGCAATGTGGGTTCTGTGTTATGGTAACTAAATGTCCAGGTGATTATAGTGATAAAAGTGGGAAGGGGAAATAACTATTTTAAGATAATAGGAAACAGTCAAAAGCAGAAAGAAACTAGACAGGTTTTGTGTCTCAATGAAAGGAGGAAAAATCTTAAAAGCCAGAAAAAAAATGAGGCCTTATATAGAGGAAAAGAATAATAACAATTAAGACTGGTAATTCATCATGCTAAAAGGAGGCTAAGAGATAATAGAATAACATTTTTGACATTTTGAGGGGAAAAACACATTAAAAAGTGTATGTCAAAATGTAGGCAAAATAAAGAAAATTTCAGTTAAACCACACAAAAAAAGTATAGCAGATACACTACATGAATTGCTAAAATTGTTAATTTAAGGGATATGGTGCAATATGGTAGCTTGGATCTAAAATGAAGAACATTAGAAATGATAAATATGTAAGTTAGTATAAAAGTGTTCCTTAATTTCTTTTAAAGTCAATTCAGTGAAGTGAAAATAATGTATGACAATAATAATGAATAGAAATCATAAATGAAAGTATACCACTATAAGGTTATTATATGTAAAGTCATGTTTAATTTGATCAAGTTAAACTGTTAAACGTGAGAGAGCATATTATAATATCAAAATAAATCAATAAAAGTTATTTTATATACAGATCTGTGAAAAGTGGACCCATGCAGTTCACACCCATGTTATTCAGGGATCACCTGAGTTTCTGATTGGAAGTTGAGGACCCTATATAGCCAGAGGGTCTACTTAAGTTATATGTGCATTTTTGAGTGGATAGTGGTTCTCTTCTTCTAAACTCTGTCATTGTTCAAGAGCCAACTCTGGATTTATAGGTAGGTAGACAGATAGGTGATAGATAGATAGATAGATAGATAGATAGATAGATAGATAGATATGGCTGGTAGTGATGGCTGTACAGCAGTGTGAGTGTACTTGCATCACTGAACTGTACACCTAAAAGTAGGGTCTATAGGAATAGAGAAAAAAATAAAAACTGGGTAAAATAGAATTTAAATGGAAAGATAGTAGTTTTAAACATTGTAATTTAATTTTATATTAAATTTAATAAAGGAACTAAACATTAAACAAAAGGCAGCAGTTGTTAGATGGGAGATTGTTCAATGCTGTTGACAGCAGACACATTCAATAAATAAAGACATATAGGTTGAGACAAAATGGATTGAAATGATTAAATAATATGCTCATGGAAGCTGGTGTGGCTATGTTTATATCAGAGCAAAATAAAATTTAAGACAAAAAGTTATCCGAGAGATAAAGTAGATAAGTGTCAGTTAGTGTTAATTAACTCTACGTTGTAAAGCTTGTCTGTGTTTGCACTTAACAACAGAGATTCAAAGCACAAGATAAAATGTTTGACAGAAATATGGGGAAAATACATTGAAAGTTAATCATAATTGAAGAATATGGGAAATATTCTAAAGCTTACTCAAAGTTGAAGATTTAAATATTTTTCTTTCAGCAATTAATATGAAAATTAGACATATTTCAGTAAAAATGAGGGGTGATTAGAACAGCATCCTGAGTGAATCTGACATGATTGACACTGAAACTGAATCGAATCCAATCACTGTGCCCTTGGAACAGTCACTGACACACTCAATACTGAACCATCAAGAAAAATCTGTGGATTTCAAAGGATTACACCAATACAAACTGTGTTCTTGACTATAACGGAATTAAATCTTAAGTTAAAAAATAAAACAATAAGATACCTAGAAAATTTATAAATATTTTCAAAGTAGGCAACTCATCACAAGACAAATAAAATTTCAGTGAAATATTGACAAAAATACAACGTATGAAATTGTGGGATAAAACTAAGATAGCCCTTAACGGGACATTTATCCTTTTAAATACTATTTAAAGGGTTTAAATAACAAAAGTATTTTTGTTCACTGAGGACATCATATTAAACAGAAAAACTTAAGGAATTTTTGAATAAGCTACCAAAACTAATAGATGAGTTAGGGAATTTTGCAGGAGTATATATGAATATACTTCTAAATCCTTGCAACAAAACATTTGGGAACTAAATTTTAAAGTGTTATTATAATTAGTATAAAAACATAAAATAATAAAATAAGTGGGATTAAATGTATTGAAAACTGGTAGATCACTACATTGAAAATGAAAACATTGCAGAGCAGAACTATGAGCAATCTAATATATGAAGAGACATGCCATGACCATTAATTTAAAGCTTTAATGTTTTTGAAGATATGCATTTCCTTAAGCGGACCTATAGATTTTTTGCCATATTAGTCACATTTTCAGTAGCTTTTCATTATAGATATTGACAAGATCACTTTCAAATTTAGAAAGACAACTTAAAACAGCCAACAGAATCCTAGAAAACACATTTGGGGGTGAGGGAAGTTGTGACTGATTTCATAATTTAGTGTAAATCTACAATAATAAATATGCTACTTTATTATAACTAGTAAATATGTTGATAGAGGGAAGAATCTAGAAATAAATCTGTACATATTTGCTACATTGATTCTTTGAAAGTCAGTCTATCAGAGTCACTTAGGGAATTCTGTGGGAAAACATGGTTTCTTAATAAAATAAATAAATAGTACTGGAACAATTTGGAAAAATAAAATGAGCCTTTATTCATAGCTCATACTATACTAAAAATTTTTTGAGATAAACCATAAATGTAAAAATAAGAACTATAATACTTCTAGAATAAAAGCAGAGTATCTTCCTGCTCTTGGGTAAGCGAATATGCCTTGAACACCCGAAGTATTCATCATAAAAATGATACATCAAATTTTATTAAATTAAAAACTCTTTGGTCTTAAAACACTTTGAAGCTGAAAGTGCAAGCCACAAACTGGGAGAAAATGTTCACTTTACAGATGTTAAATATATAAAGAACTCCTTCAGCTCAATATTAAAATATAAATAGCCCAATTAAATGGGCACTGGAATTATAATTTTTAAAGAGTGAAAATACATTCAAGCACACATGCACTGAGATACCATTATATACCTACTTGGTGGATACTTCTATATATATACTGAATATAGATAGTACTGTGTATTAATGGACTTCTCATGCATTGTAAATAGACTAAAACAGGGCTTCAACTTCGTGGGAAAATAATTTTGCAGTTCCTTCTAAAGTTAAACATACACTTACCTAGTGGCTCCATTTCTTGGCATTTAACAAAGATGAAAATGTACATCTACAAAACTATATACAATACCCATAGAAGTTTTATTCTTAAGAGCAAAGGATGCATAACAACCCAAATGCATATCGGCAAGAATAATAAACGGTGACATATTCATACAGTGAAATCGTTTGCAGCAAGAAAGCCAATCAAAGTAATGATCTACGACAGAAAAGGGGAAACGAATCTCAAAAACATTTTGTGTTGAATTTAAGAGTCAGATTCAAAAGAATGCGTGCTGTATGATGCATATGTGGTATGAAATTAAAGAGTAGGCAAGCTTTTCTATGGTGATGGAAATCAGCTTTGTGTTTTGGATGGAGAATGACTCCAAAGGAATATGGAAAACTTCCTAAGTGGTGGTATGAAGGGAGTATATTTTTGTCAAAACTCATTAAATTGTACATTTGTTTATTTGATGTAACATTAACACAAATTATATAAAGGGCAAAGGTTGTATGACTTACATTTTTTTGAGAGAAAAAAAGAGACAAGGTTATATTTTTTACAAGTTTTTCTACAACCTCCTTTTATTAGAAGAGATCTAAGAAATCCTGCCATAGTTATCAGAGAAGGACATTTCCACCCAGGAGAATCATTCCTATTTCCCAGAACCCTGGTATTTCAGGAAACCAAATATTATGAATTCACTTGATGTGATTCTAGATACATTTGAATTTAAGAGTGATTTCATTTTGAGGAACAACAAATCTGAATGCAGGCATGATATTTAATGATAATTAGGATTTTTTAAAAACAATTATTAGATATGATCATGGTACTGAGGTTTTGTAAAAAAATGTTCATTTTTAGAAATGTATTCTAAATTTAGGTGTAAAATGGCATAATGCTGTATTTATTATACTGGAGCATTTAAGCAAACATTAGACAAATTCAGTATGACAAAACGTTAGTTATCAAATCTGGATGATGGTTATATGAATGTTGGTTAAACTTTTTCCTCTCTGTTTTCTATAGATAAGGTAAAAAAAATTTAAAACACTTTTTTAAAAAAGGTATCTTCTCTATAGATTCTGTACTACTAATTATGAATGTCTTTTAAAAGCTGAGATAAATGCTTGGGTGGCTAATTTCTTTCAAAATTCATAGAAGCATAGAGTAAATAATTCTAATTCCCATTACTATATGTTATATAGTTAGTTCATTAGTTAGTTAGTTAGTTAGTTAGTGTTTCCTCTAGGAAGCTCAGAGGTATGATGCTTCATTTCAATACTTTTACCTTAGCCTACTGTTCATGGAGATAAATACTGAAATTATTCTGAATTTTCTAAATTCTTCTCTCCTCCAATGATACTGTTGATTGTCAACAAAGGAGTGGTTTTTTTGACAGAGAGGGAGATGCATCTTTAGAAAATAATTTCCCCATTGATTATAGTATGTCAGTGCCATTTCCTTTCTGGCTCTTGGTCAAGACCTTGGCAAGATGCCTGGCCAGTGGGCTTGGTTGGTTGGCACACCGTCCTATATATACAGCAGAAGGTGGCAGCTTCAATTCCCAATCAGGACACATACAGTAGGCAACTAACGAATGTTTTTCATCCATATCTCTCTCTCTCTCTCTTTCTCTCTCTCTCTCTCTGTCTCTCTCTCTCCCCAATTTAAACAAATGTAAGAATATGAACTTAGTGAGACTTGTACAGATTTTCTAGCATTCATTCTGTATTTACTGGCATATATATATATATATATATATATATGTATTTACTTTAGAAATCTGATTTTATTATATGTAGGTTTCAATTACAAGATGCCCCAATTCTCTTTAGACATGAGGGATATAATGAAGGAATACATGAATGAATAGTTCAGTGAATCAATGAATTAATGATTGAGTGAGCAAGTCTAAGGATTTTTTCCATTTCTTGTTGGGTTCCATCAAAAAGTCACCACTCTTACCTATGCAAAATGCAGAATTTTGGATCAGCATATTTAACAGGTCCTCACAGATGAAATGACAATCAGTATTCTGAATTAGGTTTATTTTATACCACAGCTGCCAACATGAGGCTCAGAAAATCGTTTATCTACCACTGCCCTGGCTTTCTTTTTCATTACTTTCCCTGGGCTCATAATGGCGAGCATTTCTCTGGTTTTTGCTGTAGTGAGAGCTGTTTATCTCACCAGGGGTTTCTGAGCATTTCTGAGGGATGCAGCACATCCCATTTTCTCCCTGAAGATGTTTGATGGCCATGCCAATGTGTTGCCAGGCTGAGGCTGGGAAGCACTGTAATTATTTTTTATTATTTTTAATATATTTTATTGATTTTCTACAGAGAGGAAGGGAGAGAGACAGAAAGTCAGAAACATCGATGAGAGAGAGACATTGATCAGCCGCCTCCTGCATGCCCCACAGTGGAGATGTGCCCGCAAGCAAGGTACATGCCCCCGACCGGAATCAAACCTGGGACCCTTCAGTCCGCAAGCCGACGCTCTATCCACTGAGCCAAACCGGTCTCGGCAGCAGCACTGTTATTCTTAATCAATGCGAGGACCAGGAAGTGTCAGCCCTCACTGCCACTTGCGCCTCTGCACTGACCATCCTCTTCAAAGGCAGTCATCAGAAGCGGTAGCATTTTTCTGGAACAACCAAGATATTCCTGAGTCATGTTATTCTTAGTGTGTTTGAAATGGCACCAGCCATGGGGCTATTGGCAGATGGATACGAATTCGGATCTTCTGTGAACTTCTCTGCAGCAGAAGTGATACTTTTGCTTTTTGCATCTCTCCCTGAATAATACATCTTCAGACAGGGCAGATGGCAGGTGGTGGTGGTCTGAGAATCACCATGGGGACTGCCGAGAGGAAACATGACTTGGGGATGTCACGAGGCAGACATCGCTCTGCACAGTGGAATGTAGGATGTCTTAATAAGGTTCCCTGATGTTTACATTTGGACGAAGATCATTCCATTAGTTAATGATGATCCAAGATTCTACCCAAATTCTCCCAGACGAGTCAGGGAAGAGTCGCGATTGAAAACTCTGATTTTGAAGTCAGACAGGCTTGGATCTGAATCCTATTTTGGTCTGTAGTGACTTTATGAAAGGAACTGTCCCTCCTTGAGTCCAGCTTCCTCACATATAAAAGAGGGGATAATCATGCCAAACTGAGATAATGCATGAAAAATGCCTGGTATCCAATATGTTAATGTTATAAGAACCTAATAAATAGTAATAATTATTAAAAACATACATGTATTAATAATTATTAGTAAATAATGAGTAGCAATTGTTCTAATACTATAATTATATATGATACATATATAATAGTAGTCTATACTGATAAAAGGGTAATATGCTAATTAGACCAGATAGACTGGAGCCAAGGCAGAGGCGGTTAGGGGTGATCAGTCAGTCAGTCAGGCAGGCAGAGGTGGCTAGGAGCAATCAGGCAGACAGGCAGGTGAGCGGTTAGGAGCCAGCAGTCCTGGATTGGGGGAGGAATGTCTTAACTCTGGGATCAGGCCTAAGCTGGCAGTTGGACATCTCCTGAAGGGTCCCAGATTGGAGAGGATGCAGGCCAGGCTGAGGAACTAATCCCCACCATGCATGAATTTTGTGCACTGGGCCTCTAGTAATAATATATATATATTGAGTCCCATTTTGGTCCCATTGAAGATATAAAAATGAATTATTCACCCCTCTTATATTCATAGGACTATAGTTTTATTAGAGAAATAAAGCTTTTGATATCTGCCTCCCAAAGTGGTGAAGAGTTCAATTACATGAGGCATGTGAAACTCAGCACAGTAGCTGACAGCTGTCCTATGAAACACTGCTATGACACATGTGGGAAATGTTCAGATCAGGAAGACATTCCAACAATGCGGCTTGGGAAATCAGAGGGCAAACAGTAACCTACCACTTACAGGATTAGGGGAGTGAGCAGACTATGATAGCCCCAGTGGAAAAAGACATGGGAAAAGATATATCTAAAGATGCAAGAAGAAAGGGAATTAGCATTGCAGTGACCAGCGGCACAAGTGTGTGGAGGAATTTTTTTAAAATATATTTTATTGATTTTTTACAGAGAGGAAGGGAGAGAGATAGAAAGTCAAAAACATCGATGAGAGAGAGTCATCGATCAGCCGCCTCCTGCACGCCCCACAGTGGAGATATGCCTGCAAACAAGGCACATGCCCCCAACCGGAATCGAACCTGGGACCTTTCAGTCACAAACCAATGCTCTATCCACTGAGCCAAACCGGTCTCAGCATGTGGAGGAATTTTGATGGCAAACACAGGTAGCTTAAAGGACAGGGCCCCTCTTGACTTAAGAATGTCTTTTTTACATATATGAGCCAACATTTAAAGTTTGAAAGAATTTTTGACTCTTTAGTTGCTTCTCAAATACAAGTTGAACAAGCTGATGGCCCCCATTTTCAGGGGAAGAAACTGAGATGGGTGACTTTGAAGGCTTTGCCCAAGTTCACCAGCCTTGAAAGTGGCTGAGCCACAGTTAGCCTGCAGGGCAGGGGGGTGCAGGGTGCTTCCTCGGCCAGGCTGCCTTTCTCGGGCGTGCTAACCAGAAATGACAACCTGCATTGCTCTCTGTCTCCCCGCGATGGCAGGAGACCAGCACCCGGTGGTAGCTCCGACGTGAAATACTCGCTGAGCCGTGGGCTTTCTGCTCGAGGGCTGCCTGGAACCACAGGCCACACAGAGAGGGAAAACAGCACATGGAAAACTGTGCCCGTGGTTCTTTCTGTGAGTTTTCAAAAGGCATCCACGCATGCGGAGCAAATAATGTGCTTTCTGCTGTATGAGGAGCCTGAGCACCAACCGGCGGACACTGCATTGCGTTTTGAAATCAACTTGAATTTGAGGTCAACACTTTTATACTTTTCATACTTAGAGGTAACCTGTAGACACCCACCTGTATAATTTTTTTTTATTTTTTTGCATTTTATCTTTATGGGGACCTTAGTTTCTTTCTTACTAACATAAGATTGAATTGCATGTTCTTTAAAGACACTTCCTGCCAAGACCGGTTTGGCTCAGTGGACAGAGCGTCGGCCTGCGGACTGAAAGGTCCCAGGTTTGATTCTGGTCAAGGGCATGTACATTGGTTGTGGGCGCATCCCCAGTAGGGGGCGTGCAGGAGGCGGCTGATTGATGTCTCTCTCATCGATGTTTCTAACTTTCTATCCCTCTCCCTTCCTCTCTGTGAGAAATCAATAAAAAACAAACAAACAATAAAGACACTTCCTTTTGTGCTGGTTGCATTCTAAGTCTGTACTCTGAGAATACAGTTTTATAACCCAAGATCCTGTTTGTATAATGGCTGAATGGAAATCTCTTTGTCTTTTGAAACATTGGTTCAAAATAGCATATCATATACCATGGACATTCCAAATCCTTACCAGGTTTTCTACAAGTTTCTAAGGCGGGTAGAGTATGTCACTGGGAGGAGTTTTGTTCTCGTGAGTATTAGGATTCTGACTAAGTCTATGCCTTGCCCTGCCCTACCCTTTCCCCCCCTCCCTGCCTCCCCTGCATTTGGGGTTTCTGGGCCATCCTGAATTGCTGTAGATCAAAAGCAATATAGCAGCTTTTTTTTTACAAAGTCCCCACCAAAGGCCACTGGCCCAAGGTGTTTATTTTCCCAACATTTCAATTTCTCCCGCAGAGGAGTTTAGTGCACCTCTTGCATTACCCTTTCATTTTGAAGGCCCATGTCTTTGGGGTCTCACTTCCACTCCACGAATTGGCCAGGCATGCTTCTTTAAAAAGAAAAAAAATAGTCCCTTCCCTAAGGGGAATTCTGCAGCAAATATTAAAGATTTTCCTTCACCGCAAATCCATTTGGTATTTAACAAGAAGCATGGGCCCTGACAGCTGGGCCCAGATAAAACTTTCTGTGAACATTTTCCATGTCATTAAGTGTTCTTCCACAAAATCATTTTTAATGGCCATGGAGCATTGGAACATATGCGTGCCCTATAATTTATTTAACTGATCCTTGGTCGCTGGACAATTAGGTTGGTTTGCAAAACTCATGCAGTTTTAGGATTTCACCATTTTTAAAACCACTTGCCAATAGAATAGGATAAAAAAATGCCACTTCAGTGTTGATTTATTTTTTAGTATGTGGTTTTGTTTTTTGTCTTTTTTTAGTTCATCAGTAAATGTAAACACTTTTCTCATCAATGGATCACTTAAATTTTATGCCTCCATCTCCTCAGACAATCTTGTTGGCTCTGATTCCAAAATATGTATTAAATCTCTCCACTTCTCTCCTGCTTTACTGCTATCTTCCTAATCTGAACCTCGTGCATGCTGAAATCACCCTCTAGATGGACCACCCGAATCCACACTTGTCTTCATGCAAAAACAAACTAAGTAATGCCCCCTCCTGCTCATACAGTGGTTCTTTTCATTCCTCTTATAGCACAGTCTCACGGTCTTCAAAGTTCTAGGTGACCTGGCCCCTGTCTAACTCTCTCACCTGTGACCTTGTCTTGTATTGCTCTGCCCCTTCATTCACTATCCTGCGGCCACATCAGCTGTCTTTCTGGGTTTCTTTTTTTTTTTTAATATATTTTATTGATTTTTTACAGAGAGGAAGGGAGAGAAATAGAAAGTCAGAAACATTGATGACAGAGAGACATCGATCAGCCGCCTCCTGCACGCCCCCTACTGGAATTGTGCCCACAAGCAAGGTACATGCCCCCAACTGGAATCTAACCCGGGACCTTTCAGTCCGAAGGCCGATGCTCTAGCCACTGAGCCAAACAGTCTCAGCTGGTTTTTTCTTTGTTCTAATTCAGGCTCATTCCTGCTTAAGGGTCTTCACTACTTGACTTCTTCTCTGTTGATCTGGACTCTACTTCCCACCCCCATTTCCAGACGGGCACGAGGCTGGCTCCCTCTTCTCCTTCAGAATCCACCCTCCAGTCCTGGCTTCTCACAGAGAAATGTCTCTGCCCACTGAAACAGAACTAGCCTTTTCTGCCTCTTGGGGAGCTGGAGCCGCATGGACCAAGATGCTAACACATTCATGTTCCTTTATGGCTTGTTTCTTTGTTGAGCAAGGCAGGAGGGAGGGGTGATGAAAGATCGGAATGGACACCTAATCAAAAGGCCAGATAATAGAGGGCATTATGCAATCAGCTAAGTATCTTCTATTTTATCCTTTAGGAGTCTAGGTAGGGTTTTTTAGAGCTCCGTTTAGTTTTATTCACCCATCATTTATTCATATCTATCATTTATTTAAGGCCTACTCTCTACCAGACACTGACAGATACTAGAGAAACAGAATTATCTTTGCCTTGAAGGGGATTGCAGTGATAATTGAGAACCCAAAATGCTCAGTGTCCCCAGAGCACGTGTAAAATCCCGGACCATGAGTTCTCCCGATTCCCAGGAGACTGTGATCCATTAAGGAGACGTCTCTTAAATGAAACCGTTAAGATGCATCAGATTCTTAGGCCCTCAAGTCTCTTAACCTAAGGAGTTCTTTCTACTTCTTTCACATACTAATAACTTCCCGTGCTATCCTTTAGCTGGAGGCTGTAAATGAACATGTGAAAGCCCCTGGCTTAAAGACCTAGGTGAAAATTCCACCCCAACATCCCATGGATACAAACTGCAAGCCCCACTTACCCAAAGGGGTCTCCCACCTCCAGCCCGTGGCGGAAAGGGGTGAGGAATTAATGAGGGGCGTGCTGTCAGATTTCATCCTTTTCCCTCTGGTGGGAGGAGACACCTTGCACATCAATGAACGTGCCGTCTTATTGACTGTATTTCTACTCTGGGCGTCCTAGAGATGGAAGGTGTCAGTTCTCATCTCTCTGATCCATCACCGCGGCGTGTTTGAGAAGAGATACAGGGTCTCTTCGTGTTTCTTTCCCATCTCTTTTAATCATGTTCAACACAGAGAGACGAGACTGGCCTCCCCATAAGCAAGATGCCTTCACCACTCTGAAACTGTTTGCCTGCTCTTCTGGTTTGGGGCAAAGCTCCGTTCTGTAATTTTTGACCCGTCAAGGTTAAAGAGAATGTTTTTCTTTCTTCCTTTTTTTTTCCTATTTTTTTCAATAGACCGTGGAACAATGCAACTTAGAAAATGTACACATAGTGGCTCAACTGCTAGCCACTGGCTGTCTTGGATACTCTCTAGAGTAGTGATTCCCAACGTGTTTTTGGTCATGCCCCACCTAAGCATCTCTAAAATTCTGATGCCTGCCCCCATGACGTATAACTCTTATTATTCAAAAAGTGAATTCTGCCGAGACCGGTTTGGCTCAGTGAATAGAGCGTCGGCCTGCGGACTGAAAGGTCCCAGGTTTGATTCCAGCTGGGGGCATGTACCTTGCTTGCAGGCACAACTCCAATAGGGGACGTGCAGGAGGCGGCTGATTGATGTCTCTCTCTCATCGATGTTTCTGACTTTCTGTCCCTCTCCCTTCCTCTCTATAAAAAATCAATAAAATATATTTTTTTTAAAAAGTGAATTCTTATTCACCTGGAAGAATCTAAAAGGCCATTAACTTAGTTTAAATGGGCTTCCAAAGAACATGGCATCCATGAAAGTGGAAAAAAAACACACACAAAAAACAAAAAACAAAAGGACATTTGAAGTACTGAGGAAGAAATCACTAAGAATTGTTTAAAAATAATAATATGAAGAAATGCAAGAAATTCACTGTTAACTCATTCTCAAAGTGTCCTCCTTAAAAATAAAACTGCCCCAGGTTGGGAACCACTGCTCTAAGCTAATGTATTTCGAAACCCTCATCTTTTATTGAATATACTCTTTACATAAGCACATACTCTACAGCTGGTGTCCTTAATCTTTTTTATGCCATGAACATCCTTGACCTTCTAGTGAACCCAGTGGAATACTTCTGCAGTCAATTATAGAATGGAACCCTAAGCAGAGGAAGAGGAGAAGGACGGTTACTTTAAGGGGCTACCCCTTTGAATTGAGGTGTAGGGAAAGGGCAGATTATAATATCAGGATATTCTTAGGACCCAGAGATCAAACCCAATCTGCACTCACCTGACCTGTTCTACTTTGTCTGCTCTAGTTTCCTGGACATCCTAGGCAAATTCTGACCATCTCTTCAAATTAGTGATGCTGCTGAAACCGGTTTGGCTCAGTGGATAGAGTGTTGGCCTGCGGACTGAAAGGTCCCAGGTTCGATTCTGGTCAAGGGCACATACACTGGTTGCAGGCGCATTCCCAGTAGGGGGCGTGCGGGAGGTGGCTGATCGATGTCTCTCTGTCATGGATGTTTCTAACTTTCTACCCCTCTCCCTTCCTCTCTGTGAAAAATCAACAAAATATATTTTTTAAAAAATTTCTAATGCTTAGCATCAGAGTCACTTCCCAGCTCCTGGTGATTTTTCTCATCTTTGAGACTCAGAGGCATCAGCTGTCAGATCTGTGGTAGGTGACTCTGCTCCTCTGGCCACAGATAATCCATCCAGTTTCCTGAGCCACATGGACCAATCAGAGACCTTCCCCAGGAGAATATGAGCTGGAAGGAGGGGGAAAAGAGCCGGGTCTTTTCAGGTAGCGAGAGGAAGAAAGTAAGGCTAGGAGCTGCTGCTGGCTATGTTTCTTGCCAAGTAGAGGGTGGAAATGAATATTCAAAAGAATATATAAAACATATATACAGAGAGAACAGCAAACACTCCGGTAGGGATCAGCTCCTGATTGCAGTCCTCACAGAGGCCTTCTGCTCTCTAACTCTCCCCCGTCCAGGGTACCACCTCTTATAATTTCAACGACCCCCTTTCTGGACTTGATCTCCGGGGCCCACGAATATCCTGGTATTAAAATATTCCCTGTCCCCATACCTCAATTCAAAGGGACAGCCCCTAAAAATAACTGTCCTTCTCCTTCGCCTATGCTTAGTGATTCCGTCTGTCCTAACAGCTTAAACGTACAGCAAAAGCCTTCCTGCTCTTCCCTCGCACCGATAATCCGAACCACACAAATGGACAGACTTAGCATCCTGTTCTGTATCTGGCACTGACTCATTTTTTTTCTCCAATTCAACTAATGGTATTTTTAAGGCATTACTTAACAGTACCATTTCATACCTGGGAAAGACATTAGAGATTTCGCTTTCAACCCCCTCATTGGTGAAGAAGGGGGAAATGGCACTAAGACAGAAGTGACCTCCCTAAAGTCATGTAACATTTCTCAAAGTGAGTTCTACTTGGGCACAGCAGCATCAACAAATAAGAAGGTGGGGAAACCAGTTACAGAGAGGCGTGTCTTGTACATCTTTTAACAAATTGTTTGCTACATAAAGCGCCATTTCTGGGAAATCCTTTAGAAAAGGAAAAGCAGTTTAAATAGTTTCAACCACCAGTATATAAAGCTTATTTCACCAAACACATACTGGTTTTTCAGTTGAACCTGTGTTCATGCATTTTCAGTAATACTACACAATTATATGGTTGGAAATCTCTCTTGCTCTTTCAAACACACACATACACACACATGCACATCATACATCACACAAAAACATAGATGCATAAACATATACAGTAAGATAGAGGTAGTCATCCAAAGCTTTGCAGTGATAAGGAGATAAAAGAATATGTTTTTATAACCCTGTATTTTCCCTTTTTTATTTATTTATTTATGTTAATACTGATTGAAATTGAAACTGTGGATTTGTAGGAACTTAGTACTGACATAGATCCGATATAATTTCCTTGACAAGTCACTTAACATCACAGAGCCTCAGATTTGATTGTTAGATAAATGATTTTACTTGTTGAGATGGAAAATGTAGAGCTTTATGTTTTTCAGAATGCCTATATATTTTGGGTTAACCGATGATATGGGAACAATTGGAAAACACTCTATCTCTCACTATCCTTGCTGGTCTCCTCTCCTTCCCTCCTTTCCTTCTGTTCTTGCTGTCACTGGCCTTGTAAGCAGATGGGATCCCAGGTCCCTCAATGCACCTGCTCTTACCTGTGGAGCCGGGAAGTCACTTCATATCCAGCAGATAAATAGTCCAGAAGCACAAAGGGATTCAATTGAAGATCTGTGTTCTACACATTTTTGTTCTTCTTTACAATTAGAATAACTTCTGGTCTAGATGGGAAAATCATCACATTCTTTCAGTGGTTATCAACCTTTCTAATCCTGAGACCATTTAATACAGTTCCTCGTGTTGTGGTGAATCGTAATGTAAATATCTGTGTTTTCTGATGGTCTTAGGTGACCCTGCTAGTGGTTCTCAACCTGTGGGTCACTGCTGTAGAGCCTAAGACCATCAGAAAACAGGTCATGACCCACAGATTGAGAACCGCTGTTTCAAAGGGACCACTTTGCTCCCTCCAAGATCTTCACAGTTTGGCTCTGTTAGTAAAGAGTGCTCACAGGCCTTACCAGTTTGGGTTCAGTACGTGAGAAACATGCAATCCTGGATGGTGATGATGTCTACTCCAGAAATATCTGGGGAAGTTTCATCTTGCTCAATGCACAATGATTAAGGGGAGTACCACTACAATAAGAAAAAATATGCATCTTATCAGTGTCCATAAAGACATCCCTCTCATATTCCCTTACAGTATGATCTTCAGATATAATCATGATAGGACTATATATTGACCACTTCAGCTTGTTTACTGGCCTTAAAAGCACACTGGGATTATCTTATGTATTGCTACATGGTAGCCCATGTGACAGATACTAGTATGATTACCATGTTTAGAGGAGAAAATTGAGAATTAGAATAAGTAAGAGCTAGCGCGTGGTAAAGTAAGAAAGCCAATTAAAGCTGTAAGACCGCAAATACTGTGCATGTAGCTCTTCATAGTCTGCCTCAATTACACTTAATCTTAATGTACTCGCATTTGAGTGCATACATAAAGATATGTATTCAGTTATTTTATAATTTGGTTGATGCATAATTTGGCTCCATCTAAGTTTTTGTTTGTGCAACATAGAGATGTTTTGCCAGAATGATCTTTATGAGCACTTACTGGAGAGTCAAGAAATTCAATCCAGGCATGATAGATGGTTCGCGAAAAGACAGCAGTCATTTATCTTCCCACCCCTTTGCCAGGTGATTTTGCAGCAATTTCTATCAGGAAGTGGACTCTATTAGGCGCTCCTCTGGAAATCCAGCTGCTTTGTTGCTTCCTGTGGGCAATTAAAGTAGTAAAAGACAAGATTGTTCCAGTTCTGAGCTCTGCATCCAGAACCTTTGCACACATCCACTCTCCTTCGTCTGCCTCTGTCCTGTGAGCCACCTGGGCCAGCCTTCAGGGTACCACTCACGTGGCCCAGTCACTTTTGTAGCACTAACCTACAGTCAGCCACTGTCAGACATGTGCACAAGGCTCTAGACCTGTCTCTACCCACGTTGAAAGCTGATCATAGACACATGAGCAAGCCCAGCTGAGATCAATCAGGCTTATCTGGATCCACAACCACCGAATTAATCCATCAACTTATGAGCAACATTAAATATTGGTTGATCGTTTTAAGCCATTATTTTTCTTAGAGTGGCTCATTATGCAATGATATGTTAAGTGAGACACCAAGAAAGCAATAGCAAAAATATATTTTCTTCTGTATTACATAATTGGGTGTTGCTGGCTTTTTTTTGTTGTTGTTGTTAGGGTTTTTTATGTGTGTTTTTTTTTTCAAATATATTTTATTGATTTTTTTTTTTAGAGAGAGGAAGGGAGAAGGAGAGAGATAGAAAGTCAGAAACATCGATGAGAGAGAGACATCGATCAGCCGCCTCCTGCACGCCCCACAGTGGAGATGTGCCCACAAGCAAGGTACATGCCCCCGACCAGAATCGAACCTGGGACCTTTCAGTCTGCAAGCTGACGCTCTATCCATTGAGCCAAACTGGTCTCGGCGTGTTTTTTTTTTTTTCATCATTCATTCATTCATTCATTCAATAATAAGTGAATGGTCACTGGCTGCTCTGAATCCATATTTGAAAGTGGCCAAGAAAGAAATATTGATTTAAGACTTGAACTAGGAGCTATTGTAATAAGTAGAAATTTAGTTTAGACTCAGCTAGAGAGCATAGAACAAGTGGGTGCCTTCTTTAGAATGAAGCGCCTTGATCATCTGCCATTAAGAAACACTTGGTGACTTTATCAAGACTTGGCTGTTCTGACGAAAGCCCTGCTCATCGATTCCATCCCTGGGTTTCTTCATCCTTGGTCCAGCTGTAACTTGGTTCATTTTGCTGCACATCTTGCACATTTCCCTGTGCCTATTTCTGTCCTACAGAGTCCGATCAATATAGCAACCTTTTTTTTTTTTAACTTACTTTCTATTTGACCTACTTTATTTCTTTCCAAGTTCTTAGTTCTTAATTCTCCCCTTGACCTATCTTATCACTACTCCAATGCCTCAGTTTACCTTAGACAAAGTTCTAAGGATGCATAACACCCATCTCTCACCACCTGCCAGGAATCTTTTCTTATCCCAACTTTTTTTTTTAATATATTTTATTGATTTTTCACAGAGAAGAAGGGAGAGAGATAGAAAGTCAGAAACATCAATGAAAGAGACATCGATCAGCCACCTCCTGCACACACACCCCCACTGGAGATGTGCCCACAAGCAGGGCACATGCCCCCAACCGGAATCGAACCCAGGACCTTACAGTCCGCAGGCCGACGCTCCATCCACTGAGCCAAACCAGTCTCGGCTCTTGTCCCATCTTTGTGTCATAAGACACTAGAAATGATGATGGGGAAGAAGTTGGCAGATAGAAAAGAGCTATAAATATACAAGCTAACTCATAAATCAATACTAATGATAAACTGTATTCAAGTGCCATTTAATTCTTTGTGATCATCAGTCAAGATATAAAAAGTCCCTGCCAACACCCTCCCTCTGGTTACCCTCTCGGCTCCTTCATACTAGTGCAGTTGCCCGCTCTCTGTTGTCATTCTGTCTATCATCTATATGATGGTCTATTTAGTTTGAATCATCTCATTCTGGAACCATTTTACTGTGGAATGTCCTTTAGAGGGTGGTAGAGAGGAGGGGTCACTTCTCTTCCTGCAACCAATTAGGAAACGTATGCATCCAACATATGTGCTAATGACGTTTAAACCCAGAGTGTCTTCCTGGCATCAGTTAATCCTCCACCCACCATGGAATGCGTGGATTGTTCCGGTTGGAGTGGCAAAGGAGGCAGCCCACCCGCTGACACCTACCCTGCGCCCTTCCTTCCCATTCTCCCCCGTGTCCCTTTTCTCCCCACCACCGTCTTTTTGGTTCATAATTAGACTCTCAACCCTCCAGGCCCCGTCAGCAAAGTGAGCTGCTAAAAATACAGCCCTGCAGGAATACATTCAACTTCTATTTCTGTTATTTTTTTAACGCCAGTTCCAGACGAACAAAGCAGTTAAACAAAGGAGAGAAAGTGCTGTGATTGCGAGGATGGAACGCGGTCACATACTTCGTTCATTTTAATTACACAAAGTTATCGTTTTAGCAGGAGCCCAAGGACAGCTTTCACAGATCTCCCTTCTTTGGAGGTTTTCAATTCAAAATAGCCCCGAACATAAATATCGTCGTTGTCATCCCGAAGCCTCCCACCCCCATCTCGGTAGAGCCTGTGAGACAGGCACTGTGGCTCTCACGGTGTGGGCAGGCTGGACATGACTGGACTGTCCTACTAATGAGACCTACTTCCATCACTCCACTCACTGTCTCGTAGCGTTTCAGATGGACCTTTGAAAAGTGGGTTAGGAAATGAGGGGGGATGGGAGGAGGGCTATGTCTTGGACTCCCATGTATACTAAGAGTTCTTAGTCTTAAGAAGTAGCTAAAGAAGCCAGAACACATAAGTGAGTAGAAAAAAAAAGCAAACATAAAATTCTCGGTTGTGTGAAAACCTTAATCTGGATTTTCCTACTCCTCACCCACGTGCTTGAAAATCTGTCTTGTAGAAATTAATAAATGGTTCTTTTCCTTGGATAATATTAGGTATTATTTACTTAATGTATATTATATACCATTATGTATTATATATCTTAATGTATATAAAATACATTACATGATGTATATTATATATCACATATACTGATAAAGAATTATATATTGAATAGCTTATTTAATCTGCATGAAATAAAATTACCAGTACCTATATACTATAGTAGGTCCTCCATATCTGTAGGCTCCAATCCATGATTCAGCCATAGGCTTAAAATAGTCCCCCAATAAAGTTATGTTATTGCTGGCATGTACTATGTAGTTAGACCTATGATGGTTGTATGAGTACTAAACTTATACAGACTTTTTTCCTTGTCATTCCCTAAACAATGCAGTGTAACAGCTATTTATGTAGCATTTATGTGAGGTATCCTAAGTAATGTACAGGTGATTTAAATTATATGGCAGTGTGTGTGCAGTCATTTTGCACATTCTACCCCATTAGGTATAAGAGACGTGAGTGTCTGTGAAGTTTGGTGTCTGTGGGTAGTCCTAGAAGCAATGTCCTGTGGATGCAGAGGAAAGAGTGAATATATATTGGTTCCTGGGGCATAGCTGGTGTTCAGTAAACATTAGTCTAGTGAATAGAGGGATAAATAAAGAAATTATCATGTGACTGTTTGAATGAAGTATTATATGAATGTAATTTTCTGTAGAAACCTGAAAGCCACTTAGACATTTGCCCAGTGGGTTGAAGACAGAGGATGCTTCCAAAGTCAAAGACCTGGACCAACAGCATTGCTAGTTTAGAAATGGGAATCTAAATGCCCTGCTAGAAACATTGAACAGTTCACCTCTACAAAACTGAAAGGCACTGGATATTTCTCCCCAATGAAGAAAAATGATCAAATAGGCATTTTAGAGAGACCACTATGGTGATAGAAAAAGAAATGAAGGGAGAGTTAAAAAAAATATAGCAAGGAAATAACTAATTTATAATATTTTAATTGGATTTCACTGATACAAATTTACAGATCACAAATTGTAGAAAAACATATTTTGGAGGACGTATGTTTTTAATATTCCAGTGGGGTTATTCAATCAACCTGTGGTACGGATCAGTTGTTTCCATAAATGTATCTCGGTGATGTTGGCCATGCCAATTAGCCTCATTTTGTCTCATCTCTATAATGGGTATGTCAATTTCCATATGGCACAGTGGTGAACCTGAAAGTACAGTAATATTTAACCAAACTATTTGATAAGCCAGGAAGTGATGATTCTAGTTTATCATCAGTTTGATCACTATAATTAATACAAATATTACAGGGTAGGTAATAAAAGTCAAGGAATGACTCATCTTAGCACTGTTGTCCCAGAGCTCTGAGCTGACAGTCTGCTGGAGAATGGAGGTCATCGCAGCATAAACCTCAAGTCTGAAAGAAATGAATTGAGATTGATTGACTATCCTTGATGCTAAACAGTGTGTAGTGCATAGTGAGAGATGAATAAATGGTGTCGACTGAGGTCCTTGATATCCGAAACCACCTTTGACTTCTTGCCCAAGGATTCCTCAACCTTTCATTTTTCACCCACTTTGCCACATTCCTGATTTCCATCCTACCATGTTCCCAAACATATGAATAATGATGTAGGAAGTCATAAGCATCTTTTTCCTGTGAAATAAATGCTGAAAGAATGTAAATATATAAAAATTAAACAGTGGGTGCGTGCACAGACACACACATATATGACAAAGTATGTGCCAACAGAAAATTCAGTGTTACAAATTGTTGACTGAGTCTCTCATTACGTTCCATATCTCTGTTAATGTCTCCAATCTGAAATGAAGGGATTTATTTCTGAACACTTAGCTGCACATTGATTAGGTTATGCCAAATCTCCACAGTTCATTTGCATGGGCCTCTTTTTATTTATTTTTACCTCTCAGTCACTGGTGACACAGAAGGATCCCTCAGTCCTTTCATGTCCTCACTGGCATTTGTGCTTTCTTTCGGTTGCAAAAATGATACTATCTATCTATAAGCCTATGAAACGGATATTTGATTTGCTTGAGATGGAGACTCACTGAGCTAATTTTGTTATGAAGAACCATCTACCATGAGTTTTGTACGTTTTGTGGTCTTGAAACACCAATGTAATCCGATTTTTCTGTGAATAGAGTCTGTGGCCATATTAGCAGGTCATTTTTGCTACAAAAGAGGGTATACTGAAGTTCTCTAGGCCAGTAGTTGGCAAACTCATTTGTCAACAGAGTGGCAAATGGTGGCTCGCGAGCCACATGTGGCTCTGAAGCTGCAGTTTGCCGACCACTGTCCTAGGCAGGATGGGTTCACTGACACAATTGTATGCCTGCTCTACACACTAGTCACTGAGGAGGCAACATGAGAAAGAGCTAATGGACTTTTTTATCAACAAGCTCTCCATTCCAACGGAAGGGCAGGTGATCACAATGGAAGGTAATAGGTACAATAATAATAGTAGGGATCTGTTTTCACAGAGAATGAATTCATTCATTCACTCACCGAATGTTTTATGGATGGTAACTGTCAAACAAAAGAATGTTTGCCCCAGATGTGGGATCAGGAAAGGTGTTAAAGAAACAGTCTCACCTGAGCGGCGTATGTAGGGTGATGAGAACTTGACAAGTTGGACCCTGTGAGAGATAATTGGCAAGGATGGCTGGGATGATTCCTCTCCCTCTACCTAGGTGTCTTTAAAATTAGACTCTGCATGAGTGTTGGAACAGAGGTATATGATGAGCTTTGGGACTCTGGAGCATTGACCTAGGATTTACCAAAGAGAGCATCCTCGTTGGTGATGCTGGTGCTGCAGACTTGCTGTGTACTGTGGCAATTGAGAAGAAGTGGACATTTTTTTAAAGCAAGGGTGATAGCACGCTGAACGTTGTTTAAGCTCTCCCAGTCCCTGAACCTCTCAAAGATGAAGCCTATTAAACCAGCAGAGTACAGGCCCCAAGCTCTAAAGCTTCCCGAGGCTGGATGCTTCTCTGTTGCCAAGAGTCACAAGCCAGAGAGAAGCTGACCTTTCTGCAGAAATGGACATGGAATCCAGGTCAGAGGTGGCGTTTAAGTGGGCCACCTTTGAAGTCCTCAAGTTTCAACAGATAAAACGAGGTGCTTATCGGCCTATCTTCTGGGCCTTGCCTTTGATTCTCAGACAAGAATATAAGAAATAAGATCACTATGTCAGAACACAAATCCTCATTTCCAGTAACTTCCACAGAGATGGATTTCTCCCTATATTTTAGGGCAAAGCAAGGAGACTTAACCTTTTCTTCTCCTCTGCTTATTTATGGTGTTCATTGACAGCAACTGACTGCATTCTCTCTACCTTGCTCCCCTCTTTTCTTTCTTAGTTTAGTGTTTAGTGTATTAAAAGGAAATGCTGTTAATTCAGTAGCAACTGTGCTAGACTCGGTGCCAAGAGTTTTATACATATTAGTGCATTCCATTCTCAAAACAACTCAGTAAGATAGTAAGGCTCAGAAAAGAGAAGCAACTTGGCCAAAGTCACACAGCTGAGAAAACCCAGATCTAATACCAGTGTGCAGGCTTAACTGGTGGGACAGTTAAGATGTGAGTTCCTTCCCTTTCCCCAAAATAATTGTAAGTAGAATAATGGGTCAAAGATAAACTGGAATAGTTTGCCACCAGAATAGTATTGTTTGAGAAATAAATACTTTCAGATACAAATACGTTTTCTATCAGTCTTCCCTTGTGCTTAAAATTCTGAGTGGTTTAAGTAATCAGTCACACCTACTTTGTGTCTATTGTGTACATGGCATTGTTCTTAGCATCTGAGATATGAAAAAAAAATCCCTGAAATCCAGCCCCTGTTATCCTGAAGCTCACTGTCCTCAGGGCAAGCCAGAGGGATGGATCCAGCACTTGAATCCCAGGCCCACCCCAGGTAAATGACCCTCTTCTTAGACTAACGGCAGGAGCTTGATGGGACAGAAAAAGGATCTTCAAAAATTCCTCCTCCTTCCTCATGGGCTTATGTCTTTTCCATCTCATTCTGATCTGACAGGAGCTTGAGTCCAGGGGTGGCTTCCATGAGGGAGATGTTTTAGCACTGGCCAGGTGAGGACAGTAGGTCGGGACCCGTGGGGAGGATATGCAGTAGCTGATGTGTATGGTTTATCTGGCAGAAGAAAAGGGGAAAGAAAGAGGGCTCCTTGATGTCTCTAAGGCACGCCAACCATCTCACCTGCCAAAAATAAGTTATCTGAGGCAGGAACTACTTAACCAGGATTAAAGAAGACAGATATGCTAGTGTTCTCTATGCCCGAGCTCTAAGACCCCCACCGTGGGTGAGAAGCATGCTGATGGGGCCTCCTCCTAGACAATGCATGGAACCCCTGAGGTTCTATTCAATCTGCGTTTCCCACATCAGAAGTCTTAGAGCCAGAAAAACAGAGACAATTCAGAGATCACCCTGCTTTACAACACTCCCACGCCAGAGATCCATCTCTCAGAACCCCCCTTGACACAGAAAGTGCATTTATATAAACATTAAAAGGGATATCTGCAGAGTCCACACCAATCCATCTTCAAATCTTGCTTCCCACGGCGTTACGATGGGAACATGCTTTGTGAAGAACTCTCTGCAGATGCCATTACCCCGCACGGCAGCTTTGGAAAGTGGGCCGAAGAAGCTGTGAGTTTGTGCAACGCCACATGTTAACATGAGTTATAATATGTCAGGGGCCCTGTGTTAACGATCAGAAAGCCTATTCAGCTCCTTTAAGGTTAATCAACTCAGCATTTGTGCCAGGTATAATGTCTAATTAAAATGATGGACGGGCGGAGAATGCCTCCAGGCAGAGGGAGGAGATGGCACAAAGAGGGAGCCCCCGTGCCATATTGGTTTGGAAAATCAATAAGAGGAGCTCATTTTATCCCACTGTTATCTGTGCATTTGCCATTCAGTGGCTCATTTGAAAAAATGCCAACTGGCTGACAAGTAGGCTCAGCAGAGCCGCATTTTTCAGCACTTAAGGATGCTCCAGTTGGAGGAAACTCAGCCGTGGCCCGGGATGTCACAGGAGGGGACCAGAGAGAGGGAAGCGCGGCCAAGGGGATCCAGGCAGCCATCTTGGGTTCCCCATTGAATCACCAAATCTGAGAGGCGGGAGGAAGGTAGTGAAAAAAGCCACCAGAGGAAGACTGGGGGAGGGGGGAATCTGAGAGTCTGTCACTAAATAGATTCTGAACTTTGGGGAAGTATTTTCAGCCCTCAGTTTTGTCATCTGAAAATGTACACAAGCATAACATTAGCGGTGTTGCTAATGACAGGTTTGTTTTGAACACTGGAAGAATTTTTTACTGTGAACATTTTGTAATACACAGATTTAAAATATGTATTTAAATATGCACCTGTATATCTTTTAACAACCCTATATTTATACGTATTGATTTACTTAATGCATATTTATTAAAACTCTACTGTGTGCTAAGAATTATTCTGAGTACTGAGGAGGCAGCAAGAAACAGTCACTGTCTGTTCTGAGGAAGCTAGATGTCAGAGGCTGGAGAAAGTATCTCAAAGATACTTGATTATGGTCTAATGTTACATCAAAACTTTTCTCCTTTTTTTTAGGAACACCAAGTCCAGGAATACCAACTGGAAGGTCAGGTATGAAAAAATAAGTAGAGGAGTAGTACATTTTAGCTAAGTGCTACTTTTTAATTTATTGAGATCAAACGTTGGCGACCATCTCTTTTTCTAAGAATGCCATTCATAAATAAACCTTGGGAATGTATGGAATTGTTCATCATTCACCTTGATGTGCTGAATGGACATGATTTTTCATATCAGCTTACAGCCAAATTGCTTTTGTAACCCAGGATGAGTGGTGCACCATAATTTGAAAATGGCCGATTTAAGGGCCATGTGAGCTTTCTGGGAAGTGGTTCCCTAATCTTAATTTGAAATTTCCTAATGGGAGGTCATTAAGTCAGAGTATTATCCATACCCCTTGCAGGAGAACCACGCGGGCATGATTTAATTTCATTTCCTTGTCTACAATTTAGGAATTTTAAATTGAGACAGTTCATTTTGAGACTGTTCTCAGACACTTATTATTTATTTATTGTTTTGCTATGGATTATGAGAGCTAAAAGTAATTGGGAAGATGTCCTCATTGTGCATATGGGGTCCATGGAACAAAACTGTTTAACTATCACTTGGCAGATTGTTACGTTTGTCTTGAAGTTGGGATAAATGACCCCTGGCATTATGGCACAGGGGAAGTGACTTAGAAATAGACATTTACAAGTAGATCAAAAGAAATACTTACAGAGACCCTGGAAATTCATGGGTTTCTTACTTTAAAAAAAAAAATTGAAGAGTTGAAGATGTACAAATATGAGCGGTACCCTATTCTATTATAAGAAGACCTCTCAAGCGTTCTGAGTAGAGGAAATGGTAATGATGACAGAGTATCCTGAGGCCCAAACCTCCAGAGTCATTGATATTCATGCTTCCAACTTTGCAGAGTATACTAGCACCTTGGCGTCAAATACACATAATTATTATTTTACCATATCACCCCTAAACTATGTGGTTTGAGGCCTTTGTAATACTATTAGAAGACACATGTGTGTTAGTTATTAGAGTGGGATAAATTATAACTGGCCTGGTGTGTCGCAGTTTCTGAAAGAATCAAAGGAATCAAAAAGTCTACCAAAGTCATCTGTTAGCCGGAAACTCCTGAGTTTTTGGAGCCTGGCTCTGTTCCAATGCCCTGGAAGAGTCTCAGGAAAAGATAAACAATAAAAAGGTACAGTCAGTACCTCATTTTTTTAGCAGCCATGATTAATAATAAAAACAATAAGTTAAGAAGGAATCTGTAATAACTTGTGGATTTTGAGAGTACAGAGAGAGCAATGATTAATGCATAGAGGTCTATCAGAGGTGGCTTCAGATTAAAGTACATAATTTCCTTGTGGCCAAGGTTGAAGACTAAGGAGGAGCCCATTTGTAGATGTGTTAGGCACTTATGGTTAGAGGAAGAATAAAAGCAAGAGTGTGGACTCGTGCAGTTAACAAAGCTTCTCCCTCGCCTGTGGAGATTTGATTATGATAAGTGGCCATGATTGTGATATAACTAGTAACGTGTTGGCATTTTACAAATTTGAGATTAAATCGAAATGAATGAGACATTTTCTTTTCAATCTGGGGTCACCGTGGCCCTGATACCTACTAATAAGCACCTGGTGTTTAGCAGTTACCAGGACAGGGTTCTCTAGACTCTGTCCACTGTTTTCAAAATTGAAGACAGTAGCATCATATCTGACTGTGCTGTATCCGAGGCCTAAATCGGGGACAGTGAATGAAGGAACAGCATGCTTCCATCTCATTGTATTTTTTTTTTTTTAATGCTTCAAAGCAAATGACATGAAAAACCTCTTTAATGGCGATGAGCATATTTTTTCCATTTGTAGATGATGACCACATGCATCAATAGCAAGACCATTTTTTATTTATGCTCAGCTGAGTTCTGCAAATAGAGAAATTGGCTAATTATCTACAAATTTTTGTTCTTTTATCTCCATAGAATTTTAATGAGCGGGAATTGCCACTTACTCATTCATATTTGTGAAGAGGGAATAACCTCTCCCTTTGGTGATTTCTCTCCCTCTGTATGTCTCAGCTCGGGTAGTAATAGGGGAAATAAAATCCTGGCGGGTCATCTTCCCATCCACCATTCCTCCCCACCCCCTTCTAAGCCACAGTCTTCTCAATCCGCTTTCTTGCCATGAATCATGAGGATGGAGTAGAGAGAGGCTAGACATTTTCCTTGTTGTGTTTTCTACATAGATCGATGCCTTTCTGTGAAGACATGGCTTGGATTTAACTGGGTTGTTCTCCTCAGAAAGGAATCCAATCACGTCAACAAGTACCCACTGAGGACAACTATTACAAGGCAGCGAGCTTGACAAACTACTCCTTTACTGATTTCTGGCCTGAATCCTCCAGACCCTAGAAACATTTGGCACAGGGGTACGCTTCTCTGCTGCTAAGTGGTCATTATCATTACCAGTAACAAGAGATTATTATTGCAGAAAAATGTCTCCGTGATCTGTCTGTTTGTCCATTCTAAGGACTACTAGCTTGATTTAGATCTTGCATTATCTGACCCAGATCAAATATAGGATGATAAAATATAGGAATGGAAATAGTGTGGTTGTGCTTGGTTATTAGATGATAACATATATGATCTAAAATATATTAATCACTGCATTACACTCAAATATTTTTAAAATGAATTTCTCATAGATAACTTACATACCTTTATGACTCAATAAAATCTAATTTCTGCCGAAACCGGTTTGGCTCAGTGGATAGAGTGTCGGCCTGCGGACTGAAAGGTCCGGGTTTCGATTCAGGTCAAGGGCATGTATCTTGGTTGCGGGCACATCCCCATTGGGGAGCGTGCAGGAGGCAGCTGATCGATGTTTCTCTCTCATTGATGTTTCTGGCTCTCTGTCCCTTCTCCCTTCCTCTCTCTAAAAAATCAATAAAATATATTTTTAAAAAATAAAATAAAATAAAATCTAATTTTCTAGTAAAGTCCAAAATTTTTAATTAAGAATTATAATCTTGCATTCTTATCCCAAAATGCCTATGTATGTATCTCTGCTCACACTGGTTTCCCTGTCTAGAATGTTCTATCTCACATTCCCACATCCCTCTTCAGTCTCTTAAAGAGTTGAGTGAATGCTCCAATCTCTTTACAAACACTCAAGACATATTAATACTCCTCCCACCATATTTTTCTGGTTTTTTAAAATAACCACTGTAAAGCTTTTGTTTGTTTGTTTCTTCATATATACCTCTCTTTTTGCTCTCTTTTTGCTCTCTTTCTGCCTCTATACCAACTCTCCACTTTTACTTGGAAACATAAGTTCCATAAAGTTAAGGCACAGCAATCAGCACAGTGCCCCGCCATAAATCAGTGGTCATTAATTAGAAGGAAATGCAGTGAAATGAGATGGGATGAGAAGGAATGGGATGAGATGAAAGAGCTAGTAAGCCAATTCAATGTCAGAAGCTTTGAAAGCCATCATATATTAAGACACCATTCTTGAGTTTGAGAAGTGAGGCATCTACAAAAAAAAGAAAAGTCATAATGATCAGAAATGCAAGGAAGTATATAAATATGTAAATGAGAAGTAGAGACTGTAAATAAAGTAGGAATTCTGAGAAATTACATCGGTAAATGTAGTAATAGATTTTCCAAAAAAAAATAGATTACTTTTTAAAAATGACCCAGGATCCCTCATTAAATGTGGAGTTACTTTCTTAATCTAGTGGCTTTTAAATTACTTAAGACTTGAAACTTCAAGTTTCATTGAAGACCCAAGACCCTGTCATTTAGGCCAGCTCCTATTACAATTCCTATTGTCATTTTTTTATAGCATTTATTAGAAATATAATTGAATAATGGCTGGTACATTTATACAACTACCACTACAAAGAAACAAAGAAGAAAGAGCCCACAACTCTGTCTTGCTCCAAACTCTCTCCTCAGCATTTTCCATAGGGCCTGCCTTTATAGGAGATACTCAGTACATATTGCTTGATGCTCTCAGCAGGGTAACTGGGGTTGAGACTGGAGTGGAAGACTTTTAGGCAGTCACCCCTATTTTCTTCCCTCCGTAACCCCTGAAGTATCTCAGCATGATGTCTAATGTCCAATGACATTACATATTTATATGGTCTCCATTTCTTCATTCCTCACTGGCAAATTGGAGATGATAATAAGCAACTAGAAAAGTTGTTGTGGCCGAAACCGGTTTGGCTCATTGGATAGAGCATCGGCCTGCAGATTGAAAGGTCCTGGGTTCGATTCCAGTCAAGGGCATGTATCTTGGTTGCAGGCACATCCCCAGTAGAGGGCGTGCAGAAGGCAGCTGATTGATGTCTCTCTCTCATTGATGTTTCTACCTGTCTATCCCTCTCCCTTCCTCTCTGTAAAAAATCAATAAAATATATTTAATAAAAAAGAAAAAGAAAAAGGAATTCATCTGCCCCCATCCATCTAGGATGATGGGCTCCAGATGAACAGAGGGGCCGCAGGTCCGTGGGAGGGGAAAGGAGCAGTTTTTTGTACCCCAGGGCCAGCTCCCAGGCAGGGGTGGGGCAGGAGAGTGTGTGTATGAGGTTAACCCATCAGCCGCTGCTGATCGATGTCTCTCTCTCATCGATGTTTCTGTCTATCCCTCTCCCTTCCTCTCTGTAAAAAAAAATCAATAAAATAAATATATATAAAAGAAAAAGAAAAATTTTGTTGTGAGAATGAACTGAGATAAGGTAATGCGTATGAACACAGGTTTTAAACTCTAAAAACTGTAATCAGTCCTTGCCATATATAGAAATGCGTCACCCAAAAGCACCTTAAAAAGCTGGACTAGAATTCTGGATGCACAGATCCAAGCCAAAAGTAATTGCGATAATGTGCATTAAAACATTAATGGCCTCTCCCGTGGACTCTGCTTCAATATATTCAGCCAATTCCAGAGAGATCCAAAACAAGTAACCCCCAGATCACCAATTACCGGTTACGTTTCTCTTGTTGAAGCCCTCATCTTCTCTTACCAGAGATCTCCCCCCACCTCGGCAGCTACTGAGTGACATATTCCACCCCTCACATCCTTATTAACAGGTTCTGGAGAGAGGTTATACAGATACCTGATGCTTTTGAGTTGAGAGTAGAATTAGCAATAGTTTAAAAAACTGCTTATTTTGAAATCTCCAGATTGTTAGTGTATGCCATCGTTGGAATGGTGCTAAACTGAAAGAGAGGAATACAAAATATTAGAAAGACAAAATTAGTTCAAAAGGCTTAACAATGACTATTCTAAAAGTAGCCTATTGCTTAGCTTTTAATATCCTCAGGTCTGTGATAAACCAGTCTCAAATCCAGCTTCAGCTCTTCCTGTGTATGTCCTGATCCAAGTGACTGACACCCTAAGTGGCAGGTTTCCTTACAGGCAAAATGCAGATCTGAGCAATCTCCACTTCCCATTTCTGCCACTTCCTAATTTTGTGGCATCCTGACAAGCTAGTTCACTCAACTAGGGTTTTCATGAGGATTAAATCAAACGTTCTCACTGTCAGAAATGGGGATTAAGCCTGATCTCAGTAAACTCTAAATTTCACTCCAGTACCCCACTAAAGGGAAGACTGTCTATATTTACAGGTCATTCGAGAACGACTTTTCACACTACTTTCCTCACATTATTCTACCCATGATGGGAGAAAACAGTATTCCTTAATGGTCTTCTATGTTTCCATACTTCTCGGCGTTTCTCACAGTTCCTGGCTCACAGTAAACTCTCAAGTGACAGACCTATGAAGGAAATACCACTAATTGCCTATACTTTGTGGGATACCTGTGACATTCCAGGCTTAATACTTAGACATGCATAGTCTTTCTGTCATCCATTCTTCAGGATGATTCTGCAAGATGATAAAATTATTGCATTTTTAACAAGTAAAAATTCAGACTATGTTTCCTCTGGCATCCCAGCTGATATGAAGCTGATTTGGGATTTAATCAGGACTAGAGACATAACCCTTAACTCTGTAACTCTGTATCTTACCCTGAAGGTAGGGGCAAATGGTATCCAACCCGATATAGAAACTTCAATCCACTTATCCACTTACTCAGAGATTCAGGAGAATATGTCACACTCAACATACTAGCAGGTGGGTGATCAAGTTGAGAGGTCTCTCTCTCTCTCTCTCTTTCTTCCTCTCTCCCTTTCTGTCTCTTTCTCTTTCTCTCTTTAGCTCCAGCTTGCCATGGACAAAATGGAAATAATTACGTGTCAATAACTGAAGTTTATTCCTGGCAAACAGCTGATGAGGATATTTCAGAGGCCTCTGTTTTTTGACCTTTACTGCCCTAGACAATGACAAAATCTTGTTGGGAGCTCTTTAAGCTGAAATTAATTTATGCTCGACAGTGATTAAAAGAGAAAGTGAGAAGGGGATGGAAATTAACAAATCCATCTTTATTGCTGAGATCCCATTATGATTATAAGGAGAGGGAAAAATCAACGTGGCGGGTGCCAGCTGCAATCTGGTAAGGAGTTGAAGCAGCCCGTCCCGCTTGGGAAATGTCCTTGGGTGGACAGATTATCTGTCACTGAGACTTCCAGAGAGAGAGGGGGGCTTATTTATCAAGGACTGGGATGCTGAGATCCTTGGACTTGCTGTTGGAATAAGGTTCTGGAGAGACAGCTGCTAGAGGGATAGGCCAGGGAGTTTGACAGATGAGACCTCTTGAAAAGTAGATCCCACAGGTGCTCAATTTCCCTGCTCTGGGCTCCTGCTGGGCCAGTCCCCTTGGTTTATGCCTTTATGTGTTGATACACTTGTACCTCCAATTCATCAGGTGCTCCCTGGGAGGGCTCTGAGGCCAAGGACCTTGTTGTATCCAAAAAGTTCTCCAGACAGTGGGAAGATTGAGCAAACATTGAAGAAGACATTACCAGTCTTTGTCCATTCGGTCTTCAAAAATAGTATGTTCAGAGCACCTTCTATTCACCATGGTCAGTACTGAGCAGTGGAAATAAAGATATTTTTAAATATATTTTATTGATTTTTTACAGAAAGGAAGGGAGAGAGATAGAAAGTCAGAAACATCGATGAGAGATGTGCCCGCAAGCAAGGTACATGCCCCTGACCGGAATCAAACCTGGGACCTTTCAGTCCACAAGCCGACGCTCTATCCAATGAGCCAAACTGGTCTTGGCGGAGATAAAGATTTTAAGCAACAGAGGATTTTAAATTCTGTCCTCATGGAGCAAACGAGTGAAATGAGGCTCATTTCCCCTTAAAATTAAAATCTGAATTCTCCCAGAGACCATCCTAGGTGAATCCTTTTTATTCAAGAGAACTACAACGTGCTGAGAACTCTCCATAGGCTAGACATTTAACACCTGATATCTCATTTAATACTGGCTTCTGATTGATTTTCTCATCAGCAGAAAAAGGGATGATTCCCTGCCCTGTCTGTTTCACAGGTTACTCTGAGTCTCAGAAGAGACACATGCAAAAATAATGCACAAATGTAAGCTATTATTATTAAATAGCCCAGCTTCTACTAATACATGAACCTTCTCCGTAATTGGGCCTAATTTATCTCACGATCATTTATATTTAAAAGGAATGAAACTGACAATGTAATATTGCCTCATGTAAAAGTATAACTAAAAAGACAGATGTATAAGCGATGGCTCCTCTAATTGGCTTTAATTATCATTGGCCATACACCCAGGAGGCAAAGATGATTTATTTCAAAGCGGGCAAAAACATAGTTGAGTATCTGAAAGTATTAATGATAAAGATGATAATAGACAACTCTTGTCTTTGATTCTTACTATAATCTCATGGAATTCAGTATTGATAAAAGGAGGAAACTGACAACTTGCTTAGTCCTTGGGGGAGAAGTTGGTCACTGTGATCTTGCACAGTTATGGGGGTCAACGAGGAGGACTTCAGGGGACGAGGTTTGGGAGAGTGGAGTTCTGGAGTTTACCCAATGCATTTAGGGAGATCATTTTACCTCTTCAGACTTCAGCTGGGAAGTAATTCTTACTCCTATCCATCCCCCTTCCTTCAAAATGCACATCTTTTCTTTTAAATCCTCACCCAAGGATATGTAAGAGAGAGAGAAAGAGAGAGAGAGAGAGAGAGAGAGAGAGAGAGAGAGAGAGAGAGAAACATTGATGTGAGAAAGAACACTGATTGGCTGCCTTTCACACATGCCCTGAATGGGGATCAAACTGGCAACCTAGGTATTTGTTCTGTCTGGGAAGCAAACCCAAAACCTTTCACTATATGGGACTACACCCCAACCAACTGAGCCACACCAGCACCAGGGCCAAAATACAAGTCTTGAAATTATAATTCTTGGATATTCTTGGAATTCTTACTCAGAATGAGAGAGAGGGAGGGTAGATGGGAGAGAGGAAGATGGAAGAGACAAAGAAAGAGAGAGGGAGAGAGAGAGAGAGAAGAGAGAGAAACTTGATCACTTGACCAGAAGTCAGACTCCTCTAGAACTTCCCGTCATGCTAGTGTAGGAAACCAAAGTTACACTGAACAAGAACATTCATGTGGAGTTGAATGCACAGTGGCCCTTCCTGCAGTGAGCATGCCTCCATCAAGGTTTTCAGCTCTGAATCAGATTAACAACCTCACCTTCTTTACGGCAAAGTTGAGCAGTTGAGATAAAGTGATCACAGGCTGAAGTTGGAGGACTTAGGGCAGTGGTCGGCAAACTCATTAGTCAACAGAGCCAAATATCAACAGTACAACCATTGAAATTTCTTTTCAGAGCCAAAAAATGACTTCTGCACATGAGCCACAAATTTTCAGTCGCACTGTACTTGCACATCTGCACATGATGTTTTGTGGACGAGCCACACTCAAGGGGCCAGAGAGCCACATGTGGCTCTCGAGCCGCAGTTTGCCGACCACTGACTTAGGGAGAAGGAGTAACATGTTCACCTCTCTGCCAGCTCATGGTTGTTTTCCATGCCTGGCTTAACAGTGTCAGCAGGTCCACATCGACCAGAACTGCATTCCTTATGCTGTTCTATAGAGCACACAATTTATAAGATACCATAGTGGTGACCGAAAATGTGTTTGCAAAGCACCGAGTTAAACAGTTTACCAAATTTCTTTATTGCAGAACTTCCAGAGTCCTTGATAGACTGGTATACATTATGAGTCTCTAAAAGAGGATACAAAATACAGACTATTAAGATGCATTTAACAGCAAGAAAAAGTCTTTTAGGGTGAAGTATTTCTACAATGAATGTTATGGCATATGCACTTTGCAAATGTTCATCAAAAAGATGAAGTCCCAAACTAGGAATATGTCCTTCACTACCAACTCCAATATCTCAAGGACTGTTTTTGTTGTTGTTTTTGTTGTCCATCAAAGTTAGTTGGTGGACTCCCAAGTTTCCTTTTCCAACCCTTTACAGATAATCTGTGATCTCAGTGAATCAAGCTTCTCTCATCCAGTGGCTCTACTATCTCACTACCTCCACTTTTCACCAGGTGGCTGGAAGAGAAAGCCTATGGCTGGAAAGCATGTATAGCATCTCATGGAGAGATGCAGAAGTGACTCACTTCACATCTTTCCATAATCTACCAGCCAGAACTCAGTCATATACTCACACACAAATATGGCTGGGAAGTATGGTCTTTCTGAATTCCCAGGAAGAAAGTGTAACCCGTGTTCCACTGCCTCATCCATAAGGGTCATGTTGAAGCTCTCTGCTCTCCATCCCCAGACCCAACTCACTCCAACTCAACACACTGCATATTCTATCAACCACTTCCCTTCATGCATTTCACAGTTTTGCACAATTTTCACCTCTTCCTTCATCCTTCTCCTTTCTTCCCTTCTCTGTATTTGGGGGGAAACCCCATGCATCCGAAAATGCTCCATTATAATGTTACTTCTTTCCCTATGCTTTCTCTGGTCACCCTATCATGTCTGTTCCAAAGAGCAGTCTTTTCTTCTTCCTCCATCGCATTGCTTAACTTTCTATTATATATTAAATACTGATTAGTATTTTGGGAAATTATTCATATGTAAGCTTGGAGGTTGGGAGTTGACATGTTACTGAAGGAAGGACAGGGTGTTGAGAATAAGACAGACCTGAGTTTGAACCCTAGTAGATATATTTCCTTGGGCGGGTAACGTTGCCATTCGGCCGTGCTTTCTCACTTGGAAATTATGAATTTAAAATCCTTCCAGATAAGGTTGTCAGGGAGTTAAAATGACATCATACACAAAACCCCTGAACACAATCTACCTCCCACATGAGAAGTCACCTATGACTGTTGATTGTTCTCATTGCTGCCGCTGTTACTTGGAGCCAGACAGACCTGGAGCCAGGCAATGCTTCATTAATCCCCTTCTAAGTCTCAGAAGTTATCATCTCAGTCCAGCTTTTCTCTTTCGATATGAATTCGGTGCACCTTCCTTCTTACTAATATATGATCCTCTGAGGCTATGGAAGCCTGTTAAGCCAATCCCTCATCTTTCTCTTGGTCAAGCAGAAGTCCATTAATTTCTCCTCCCAAGTTCCCTGTTCCAACCCTTTAGTCATTTTTCTATTGCACTGCCCTTCCATTTTTGAACAGAGCAGAGGCTCAAAGACAAAAAGTTTCTGGAAATTGCAAGCTTCCTGCACTCCAGACCAACCAGGGTTCACCTATAGAGACAGTTAGAACCATCAACTCTAGGAAATTTCACTCCAGTAATTACAAGGCAGCTCCCACCATCATCTTCAGACATAATTTCCCTTATTTCCGTCATGTCTCTCGTTTCCATTCTTGACCCCTAATCAGAACTTTTTCCATAACCAACAGCAGGTGCTAGTTTTCAGTTACCCCTTTCTCTATGCATAAAGCATAGTTAGCCATTTATGCCCAGATGGTGTACTCACTTGATTCAACATTAAATGCTGAATGAATCTGCCAGGATTGATCTATAGGCAAAGAAAATTCTGAATGATGTTATCTTTATACCAATATAAAAAATAAATAAGTGAACCAGTGACATAATCGTGTAATAGCTATAGATATTAGAGAACACTGTCTTATGTGGGTGAAAAAATACAACCGCTAGTCTCAGACAGAACATGGTCTCCCATTTATCGTTGGTGGAAATGGATGCTATCAACAAGCCTTGAGGGTTTGATTGAAATTAAATAAACAAAGACACAGAAAGCATCTAGCTCTGTACCTGACACGTAGCACTCATAAAATCACTTTAGCTTCTTGTCTTTGTTTTGCAAGTACAAAGAAGAAATATCAAGTAAAGGAATCATGGTGGCAGAAAGCCTTTGACAAATAGCGTACTCAACTTGGAGTTTATTATTAAGCAAACATTTGTATATTTCCTTCTTTTTTTTAAGGAGTGAATTTTTATCATCTAAAAGCAAATTGCACAAGTCCCAAACTTTAATAAAACATTTCATTTTTAAAGTATCCTCTTCTGTTCTCCCTTTGTTCCGTGCAAACCTCCTCTTTCCTTTGTTCACAATGATGTCTCCCTCTCTCTCCCTAATTCCCTCATTTTCCTTATTTCCACCATGTCCCTCATTTCCTTTCTTGTCCCCTGAATTCTGTCTTTTTCCTTAACCAAGAGTGATCTTGGGGGAAGTAGGCAAATGTGGTTAGACTTGATGACATAGCAACAGTGGTCAGGGTCATGAGCTGTGGAGGCAGAGAGCTCTGGGTTTCAGTTCAGATTTTCTCATTCCTTAGCTAAATGACAGTGATAAGTTACGTAACTTTGCCAAGACCCAGGTTGTTGTTGTTTTTTTAATAAAATCACCATAATAATATTTCTTTTCTCATAAGGTTTTTATTAATATTTAATAAATGTATGCATGTAAAGTATCCAAACACAGTACATCCTCAATAAACAGTAGTTATTAGTTTCTGTGCGATATATTTAATTCAGAAACGATGTATTATATTAAGTTCCAAGCATCGTGACCATGTAGGAGAGACACATAATAAAGGCAGGATCCCTGTCCCCAAAGAGTGAACAACTTTTTGGAGAAGCAGCATGCTGACACAAACACAGAACAATAAGGAACACCAAAGAGCAAGGTTTTCTGCCAAGTGAGTGTGTTAAATGAAAGATCACAAATAGGTTTTTGTCCTAAAAAGGACAAACTCTATTATGTTAGTTTTGGCTGCCTGGAAAGGCCTACTGGGGAGAATTTTGAGTCCCATAACAAGGAGTAGAAGCTAAAGTGTCGTAACTGATTGACAACATCCACCGAAGGTTCAAAGAAGGAGAGGTCTCCCATCTTCAGTGCACAGGGTATTTTAGGAGGCATGTTGAAAGAAAGAGTGAAACAAACTTTTTGAGTATTTTTGAGTACTTTTCTGAGACCTCTGTTTTACTTGTATTACTCAATATACAACATGGATATTGTTATCCTCATTACAACTGGAACTGAAAGTCGGAGAAGTTAAGGACTTTGTCAAGAAAAGTGGCCTGGCACCATTCTCAAGGCAAGATGGATCTGCATGCCCCTCCTCTCTGATCCAGCACCATCTGTGCCAGGAAGGCTGCATTCACTCTGCCAGAGGTGGCAGCTTAGAGACTGAACAGAAGCTTACCCATCCCTCTCATTCCTCTGGGCCCCAGAAAGCCTCCTATATTCTAGCTGCCATTGCAGTTATACTCAGGCTAGTGACTAATTCTACACAGCAGCATGTAGAGGAAACACGTAAGTCACAGTGAGCTATGGCCTCTGAACTCTTCCATGAGATCCTTGGCTCATGCATTGTCTTTCATCTGGCTTTCTGTGGAGGCCCTCATGCGGAGCATCAAAAAGCCCTAAGGCAGTGGTTCTCAACCCTTCTAATGCCGTGACCCTTTAATACAGTTCCTCATGTTGTGGTGACCCCCAACCATAAAATTATTTCCGTTGCTACTTCATAACTGTAATTTTGCTACTGTTAATGAATCGTGATGTAAATATATGTGTTTTCCGATGGTCTTAGGCTCTACAGCAGCGGTTCTCAACCTGTGGGTTGAGATATTGAAATTGGCACAGTGTTCCTTCCCGCTTTTGCTGTTGGTCAAGCAAGTCATTGATGCTATGAGATTCCACCTGGCGATTGGATGAAAAGCAGAGAATCCACAGTCATTCTTTCATGGACTCCATGTGGGAAGTGTAGAGTTAGGTCTTCAAGGGCAGGGCCCAAACCATGTGTGCCTCTGCTTCCCCAGCACATACCGCCATTACACTGCCTGGAGTCCCATCTTCAAGCTGGTAGAGATACATTCACACCCTATGCTCCCATCAGAAGCGATGGAAAGGGAGCTATATTTTACAGAATACCAACTACTGTTTCACATGCTCACCTTAGCATATTCTCAAAATGACTCCATGCAGTAAGTTTTATTTTTTATTTTTATTACTGAAGACAACAGCCAAGATTCAGTGAGGAAAAAAAAAATCAAGTCCCCAAAGTCAATCAAACCATTGGATGCCAAAGGCAATATTCTCTCCATCACATGGGGCTTCCTTGCCTGTGTCTGGCTCCACTGTCCCCTGCTCCAAATGCAGACTCTGTGGTCAAGAGCTTAAACACTCAACTTAGTGACTGAAACTGGATCAAAGCCTTTGATTTCTCTGAGCCTGTGTCATCTTTTCAGACCCAGAGGGGGTCCCTGTCTCTGCCTCCCCCATCAAAGATTATGAAGCATTGCTAATAAAAAACGAACCCCAGCCTTCTTGAAAATATGAATGCTAAATAACAATTAGATGAAAAATGAGGGCAATAAGATTGCTTCGCATGGCGTGTGAGAGCCAGGGATGAGAGGCACAGTGAGAACTGCTGTTATCTCTGCATATCCAAGGCTCATCTCTCCTCTTCTGTGTGATTCTCTGGCTCTGAAATGCTTGATGAAAACCCTCTTACCATTGATTTTCCTTTGTCTTATTGTCTTTCTACTTGGAGGAATATATCACTGTCTTGCCGGGGACAGTTTACCCTTCTGTTCCATCAGAAGAAAGAAAGCAACGCAGGGTTACTTCAAAGACGAACCAACCAAAATCCAATGGGAAAACCCAATAATGAAGAAGCCCCACTTTGTTTCCAAGCAGGGATACAAAAATTACGCTGTAAATTACAGGAGGCATGGCGGGGGGTGGGGGAGTAGATGGGGGGGAGGAGTGGGAGATGAATGCTAAGTCAAAACTATGGGTCCCACAGCTGGTGTTTCGGGCTACCACTCAGAGATTCATGGAAGGGGTGCTTTCAGAGTGGAAGGGGCCTTGCAGAAGCTTCCACCTAAGCTCCTGCTTCACACTATTATTTCTGCCAGGGCTCTGAAAGAACGGCCAGTCTTGGAGTCCCCGACTGGGCATCCATCCTGGCAGGTCAGCTCTGGGGCAGTTAGATCACCGTGGGGTGTCAGTTCTTACTTTGACCTGAAAACTTATTCTTTCCCCTTTTTATCTATGGTCCCTGGTTCTGTCTTCCGGGGCTTCGAAGAGCATGCTTGCTCCCTCCTAGCGGGTATTTACTAGTAAGAATTGAGAGTGAGGGAACCTGGACTAACACCCACAACTCCTGCAACAGTTCCTCAAATGATTGCTTTTCTAATCCTTGGTTTCTATTGGTTTTAGAGACAATAGCTCTAAAGCAGCAGTTCTCAACCCGTGGGTCGCGACCCCTTTGGGGGTCGAACAACACTTTCACAGGGGTCGCCTAAGACAATTGGAAAACACAGATATAATTCATAACAGTTACAAAATTACAGTTATGAAGTAGCAACAAAAATAATGTTATGGTTGGGGGTCACCACAACATGAGGAACTGTATTAAAGGGTCTGGGCATTAGAAAGGTTGAGAACCACTGCTCTAAAGGAAGGGAGAGGGAGAGAAGAAGGGGAGAGAGAAACATCAATATGAGAAACATTGGTCAGTTGCCTCCCTTACATGCCCCGTCCTGGGGTTGGAACCACAACCTAGGTATGTGCCCTGATGGGAATCAAACCCACAACTTTTTGGTATAGGGGACAGTGGGAAGTCACTCCAAGCAACTCAGCTTCTCCTCACGCAATTTTTAAATGAGATTAATTCAGTCTCCCCGGAGCCTGTGAGAAGACTGGAGGAAGTAATTAGAGAAAAATATAGGTGGAAAGAAATTCGGTTTTCTGACTAAAGGTGATAAACACCTCAGTGGGTGGAGAACAACTATGAAGCTGGAGAATGGTTTCTAAGCTGTGGAAGTGGTCTGCACAGGACCCGGGAGGGAAGAGAGGTGGGCCGACTGAGGGGCAGACCCAGGAGGGCAGAGAGAGGTGGGCAGGCAGGAAAGAGGTGGTAAGGGCCTCTAAGATTGGTACCCAGCTCCTGTAGGCTGAAGGTCGCTATGCCAGAGTACTGAGGGGCCATTAGATCTGCTCTGTGGGAAGCAGAAGGCGGTGATTGCCTTAATTATGTGGGCGGAAGCAGATTAGTGGAATAATAGAGAGGGAGGTAACCGGGTGGAATTACAGCTCTTTGAGAAGTTCAGGTAGAGGGGTGAGGGAAAGGCTGACTGGGAAGGTTAGAGGGGAGTCCCAGGCAGGAAAGAGCTTTCCGTGAAGCTTGGAAATTAAATTCATTCTTCAAAAGCATGTGCGTGTGCTCTGTGACAGGGAAATTTCCCCCTTCTACTCTGTACTTTCTTTATTGGATGGAATTTAACTAGGGTTAGGCGGATTTTTTTTCATATATATCTGTGCACCGATGCTGTTTTATTTCAAAACTAACTTATTTAGCGATGAACTCTCGTGGCTCCAAGAAGAATATGCAACATACAGGAGAAAAGACCTTTCTAAGGTGGGATGGCCGATCTGACCCTCCAGAAAAAATACAAGGCGCTGACCTAAGCAATGGCCAGTTTCTGTGGTATAAATATCCTCATTTTGAGCTGCCAACAGAACATCACTGGGCACAGATAGACAAGAACATGCTGCTGATAATGTAGTATGTTTGCACCACACTGGACACAGAAAGTAGACATAAATAATGCCAGGAGCATAGATGCCAATGAAATGTAGAAAAAAAAAGGAGTGTTGAGTTTTGAGGATGTATTAGCTTTTAATGCAATTTATTCTAAAATTAAACTTTATATAATTTAAATTTTACTAATGGTTCTGTTTCACATCTGGCTTACAAAACTGAAAGTGTCTGATTTTGCCATGAGCCAGTCCAAACTGACTGCAGCACGCGGCTGGAGCCTCCTCTCTGTCATCTGTGGTGGGGGTGGGGGTTCACTCACAAGGCTGAGGGAGGGGAGGAAGTAGTGACACATTTGCAGGCAGGGGAGTCTAAAAAAATATTTTAACTCAGTATGTGTGTATAGTCATTATAAAAACCTTCTTATGCAATTATAAAATAGGTACACTAAAACTTAGACCTTAATAACACTTAGCCAAGATAAAGTATCTCTGTATATTTCATCTGTGTATCTGTGTTCAGAATCTGATTCTGATGTACATGTATATCTATGTATATGTCTTGTATATAAATATATTTTATAAATATACATACACACACACACACACACACACACACATATCAGCCCCACACATTTTCTACATAGCCTACATAAAATATCCAATGTTTGTTATGTTGGAAAAGTGTATTACCTACAAGAACATATTCAGACTAGAAACTTTAGCAAAATCAAGATATATTTGTCAATCACGTGCTTCAACCCAGGAACTAGGAGAATAAGAGAAGACCCCAGGTCAGAAAACAAAACAAAAAACAAAAAACAAAAAAAGTTGTTCTTCCCTCAACACGTCTGCAATGTATCAGCAGAAACAAAGTGTAAAGCATAAAATCAACAATTGCATGATAAGAGCTAATAATGATTATCATATATTGCTCCCATCATCTGTTCCAGAAAAGACCTCAGGTGACCTTCACAGGAAGCGTACAACTAGGAACTCTAATTGTTAGTATTTTAAGATGGGGGGAGGGGTGTCTCTGGTTCTGAAAGAATTCCATTACTTTGCTTAGGCTTGAGCACGTAGTGTATGACCAAAAGGCATTTATTTCACTAAAGGTCTGACTGCAGGACTAGAGTAGATTCCATGATTTCCTTCTGTAACTGAACTAGGACTCAGACCCTGCGGGCTTCTGAAGCTTCTAAGGGGAGAAACTTCCTGGCATCACAGAGGGAGAGCCTTACCGCAGATTGGCAGACCTACAGAGTCCACAAGAAGGACTTGGGTAACAATAAATAACGTGCGTTACTTCTTCTAATTTGATGTATGTAGAGGAATCTTTAAAAAATGTTTTTATTGATTTTTAGAAAGAGAAGAAGAGAGAGGAATTGAGAGATAGAAACATCAATGATGAGAGAGAGAGAGTCATGATCAGCTGCCTTCTGCTACCTATTGTGGATGGAGCCAGAAACCAAGGCATGGACCCTGATCCAGAATCCAAGCAGTGACCTCTCAGTTTCTGGGTTGATGCTCAACTGTTGAGCCACACTGGCTGGGACTTAGTGAAATCTTGAGGCTTATAGAAAAGTTTAAGCCTGTCTATAATTGTGTCCTCTTTTAGGAATACTTTGTGATCACTTGAACAGAAAAGTTTTGATATTAAAAAAAAAAAAACACAAAAAAACTTGGGGACTTAAAATTTCTAATCATATTAATTAGCCATGTCAATCGGATTATAGGAGTGTTTAGAGTACTTAAGAGAACAGTAGTTTCAAGAGCACTCAAGAAATTTAGATGGGCCGGTTTTCATGCTAACAATTTCTATGCTAATTGCAAATTATTCTTATCTAATCAGTGGAGCCTTAATGACCTCTCATAGGCAACAGTTGGTTAGTCTATGTAGAGATTATCTGTAAATTCAATAATAATTAAGAGCTTAGAGAAAATCATTTAAAATGTTCACTAATTTGGTGATTTTACTACAATTATAAAGTGGTATGTGTATGTGTGTGTGCGTGTCTGAGATCAAACACGTCTTTCTACGTATCTATAGATCTAGTTACAAAATGAAGATCAGATTTTATATTCATAATTGAAATAAACTCAATCTCTCCTTTCCTTTTTAACACTCTCGTATGGAAGCCTTGGCTTCGCCCTCCTTAATATGTTTATTTCTCATAGTTTCTCTGAGAAAGGCATAATTATTATCCTCCCTTTACATGTGTGGACACTGAGTCACAGAGGTTAAGTGATCTGCCACATCCACCAGGTTAGCTGGCAAAACCATGGAATGTTTCTCTGACGTTCATGTTTCTCACCACCTTCTTAGCGATGAGATTATCACAGCCACTGCTAATAGTTGGTAACAAAAATATAAAATATATTCTGTTCACTTGAATGCAAATCCCCACTCACAGTTGGAAAGTGGGCTGCATCATTTCAATTGTTTTTTCCCCTAAATCCTCATGTCAATTCAGCACCATCTTTTCTAAAAAAAAAACACCCTGGATGCTCATCTTGACCCCTTATGATTATCCGCATACTTGTAAAGTCTTGTCATCAAAGTTTCCCTCTCCATTTAATTCGATCCGCTTAGCATGTGGCCTCCGGTTCTCTAGTTTCAACTGTGACTATCCCTCTGTACGGTTTCATTGGCTTTTCTTTGCCCCTTTCAGATTTTAACACTACGACTGGGCTATTGCTAGTCTATCCCAGGCATTTACGCATTTTCCAGATCTTGCTGAAAATTCACTTTCCTTAAGTTAGCTTTACCTGTTTCACTTGGGAATTATCTATCATATTGTATCCTAAACTTTTCATTCATTGTTAAGTACATTTTTTAACAACATAAATTGAATTTCAGCTATGTGCCAGACAGAATGTAGGAGACCTAATATACGGGGATAAAAAATAAAACAGAGCATCCCAAGCCTCAAGGAGTCTCCAAATTGACTGAACATCAGATTCGCTGGGAGATGTGTGAAAATTCCTGATTCTTGGGTGGCGCTCATACCAATTCCATCAGAAGCTCTAGGTAAGGGCCGAAACTGGTTTGGCTCAGTGGATAGAGAGTCAGCTTGCAGACTGAAAGGTCCCAGGTTCGATTCCGGTCAAGGGCATGTACCTTGCTTGCGGGCACATTTCCAGTGTGGGGCGTGCAGGAGGCGGCTGATCTATGTCTCTCTCTCATCAATGTTTCTGACTTTCTTTCCCTCTCCCTTCCTCTCTGTGAAAAATCAATAAACAATATATTAAAAAAAGAAGAAGAAGAAGAAGCTCTAGGTAAGGGACCCAAGCACTGATTTGGGGTTTTTGTTTTTAAACTTTGGAGATGAGTCCAAATTAGAGACCCGCTCTAATAGAGGACACAAATATATTAAAAATAACTAATAATAGAAATGTATACAAGATACAGATGTTGTAGAGACAAATTAATAATGAACTCTCCTTTTGAAGAGGGTCTCGAAAGATTTCTTGGGAGAGGAGCTAAGTTTGATTTAATGAGGAAAAACAGGAGAATATACCTAGCACCTTAGACTTACCCATGTAGCCTGAACATAAACCGGGGAATGAAAAGTGTCAGAAGAAACTGAAGAGTTAATCTGGGGGGGCAGGCTATGAATACCTATCAGTGTCCTCTTAAGGAGCTTAGACTGGTGTTTTGGATAATGGATGTCCTTCAAATGACAACAAGCAAAAGAAAGATCCAGCCATGCTTAGAGAGATATGAGCTAGTGTAGACAGTGGAGAAGAGAGACTAATGAAGAAGCGGAGAAGAGGAGAATGGTTAAGAAGGGTTATAATCTAATGAGGGTTGAAGATGGCCCAGATAAAGCTAGTGGCAGTGAAGATAAACATATAATAATAATAGACTCAGCATCCATTTTTAGAAGAAATTCTATGTACTGATGGATTGGTAGTTGATTGGATGTAAGTGATAAGAGAGTAGAAAAAATGGAAAGAGGAGGAGAGAGGGAGAGGAAATGAGTATCACAGAGATTCTATTCCTGGCTTGAGCACCCAGCTCTATGTTGAATTCATTTCCCAACAGTGGATACTTGAGGGGGGAAAAGTTTTGGAAATAAACTTATTTTGTTCTGTTCCGTTTGAGAGACCTGTGGAAAAGGACAGAGAATAATGTGCATAGAGGAGAGTCGCTGACTGTTAAAAGGTACTAAGGAGAACACTGACAAATATATTTGTTGGCTTTGAACATAGATGTTATTGTTGACTTTGACCACATTTAGTATTCTAGCATAATCGTAACAGCGACTAAATGGAGTGGTTTGAAGAATAAATGGGAGATGAGGAAGTTAGGCTGGCCAGGGGGTGGGATGATAGAATGAGACAGTATGTGGAGGGGAATGTGAGATCAAGAGAGGGTTACTTTTATCTAATTGGCAATGCTGCATCATGTATACTGATGGGAGAAATTGATGGCGTAGAGCAGCGGTTCTCAACCTGTGGGTCGCAACCCCTTTGGGGGTCAAACAACCCTTTCACAGGGGTCACCTAAGACCATCAGAAAATGCAGATATTTGCATCATGATGCATAACAGTAGCAAAATTTCATGGTTGGGGGTCACCACCACATGAGGAACTGTATGCAAGGGTCGAGGCCTTAGAAAGGTTGAAACCACTGGCGTAGAGAGAGGGAAAAGGAAATACACATAGAGGGAAAACTCTTGAAAAGCTGAAAGTTGCTAAGATCTGGAGTTTATATAGAGGGACTGACTTTTGATAGGAGAAAGTGGGTACAGAAGCATGTGGGCTGTGGATTGATAGTGAGCAATGAGGAGGTTTCTTTCCGATGGCCTCTGTTTTCTCAAGGAAGGACTTTCCTGTATCTCAACTCCCTTGCGGGTCTCTTCTGTGATGTTATTGAGCAGTAGGCTCCTTGTCCCCTTGCTACTTCCAGAAAAAAAGGAGTTAAAATTAGCAATGGATATGGGGGAAGATAATAATGATAATCTCACTTCCCACTAGAACAACTGCTTTTGTTGCTATTGCCATCACCATTGGTATTACAACTGTCACTTATTAAATACTGCTGTGTGCTAGCAACTCTAACAACTTTTTCAATTTTAGTTTATTTAATCTTCTCATCATAACATATGAGGTACACACTATTTCCCCACCTTTTACAAATGAGAAAAATGAAGCATATAAAGACAAAAAGAAAATATTATTTCTGAAGCTAAGCAAAAGGTCATGAGCTGAGTATAGTCAAATATTACTGAAATTGGGTTTTGGGTTTTCTTTCTCCACAAGCTCCAATGCGGTCTATCACTGAGTGGGTTCTATGGATGAGTAAGAGAATGACCAGATAAATGTTGCTCCGTGCATATGATACAGCGCTGATGGATCTGTCTCTCTATCCTTGATATCTGGTTATCTGCTGTGAGTGAGACCTGCCTGGCTGATGGCCCAAGGGGCGTGGATGTCTGGTGGTGACCTAAGGGAACAGCAATGGGAAACAAGCTGGACTTGACTCATTGGGGAGGATAGTGGTAACTTGAAGCTGTCCACAGCTCCTGAAAGCTTCACATCAAAGTTTAAGGTAAAAAAAAATTACCAACGGAATAAATTTCAAATAGAACTGTAAATGCATTTCTTATTTTTTTCTCTTTTTCTACCCATGCACCTGACTGATAGAAAGAAAGTGAGGCATGTAGGAAAAACCAAAACAAACACATACAATGTCTATTGAATAAGTGTCCATTATATGTAAGTCCTATATGATAAAATGTTTGTGTTTGTTTTGTTTTGCATTTAAATGTACCAGGGTGTATATTTCTTTTTCCTTTTTCAGGGGTGGGAGGAGTAATATCAATTCTGGAAACTAGCTAGTGGAACAAAGATTGACATATGGGACCTGAAGATTCTACCCGTACTCTATCTTATTGCAGGTCTGGAAATACAGTGCATAGTTGCTGACTCTTCTTTGTCTTTTGCATAATACCAGTACACAGATCTCAACTCCAGGATCTTTATATATATATTGATTTCAGAGAGGAAGGGAGAGGGAGAGAGAGATAGAAATATCAATGATGAGAGAGAACCATTGATGGAGTCCCAGTGGAGATGGAGCCAGCAAACTGGGCATGAGTCTTTTTTTTTTTTAATATATTTTATTGATTTTTTACAGAGAAGAAAGGAGAAGGATAGAAAGTCAGAAACATTGATGAGGGAGAGACATCAAAGTACCTTGGTGGCACATGCCCCCGACCGGAATCCAACCTGGGACCCTTCAGTCCGCAGGCTGACGCTCTATCCACTGAACTAAACCGGTTCTGGCTGGGCATGAGTCTTGACTGGGAATCAAACCATGACCTCCTTATTCATAGGTCAATACTCAACCACTGAGCCACACCAGCCAGGCTTAACCCCAGAGTCTTTTTGACCAAACTATTGGAACTGAACTTAAAATGGCTTTTAAGTTCCTCCTTTCCCAGAGGACTGCTTTGTCTGCTTTCCTTTCCATCTGTGCTGAGTTCTTCCCATATTCTATCCAAAGGATTCCCATTTAATACCCCCTTTTAACTCCTTCCTCGAGTGGCAAAGCTGTCAATCAGCCTGCCAGGGCTTTTGGAGAACTCAGCTGATAAATCAATTATTATGAAGATGGGCCATGTTTTTCCTGGGACATGGTGTTGAGTTTAAAGTTACCTTTTTGTTTTATCTTATTTTTATTTTTTAAAACACGAAACAGTTCCTTCATTGGGTTTCCATGCTGGGCCAGGATCTTGGGCAGGCATGCCAAAAGATAATAAAAAGGAGCCAGCCACTACTGAGTGACTGCAATATCTTCAGAGTGATAGATCTGTAATCTTTTTCCTTCACAGCCCTGAAACTTAGACACTGCTATGCCCATTAGAAAGAGGCAGAGATTGATTTTCCCAGATCCAGTGACTTGTTCAAAGTAGCAAACAACAACTGGGATCCCAAGAAGGTCCCATAACTGTAAAGTAGATGCTCTCTACCTTATATTACCCTGTGTTCTTCAGAAAACAGAGCAAACATGTCCGCCTTCAGATCTATCAAGTAGAAGTAGTAAAATGAGTCTCCTATGTGAGTATCGGTTATACATGAATGTAGAACAGTGATCCAGGCTAATCGATCATGGTGCAGGTATTCATGTCAGAAGGGTCAGAGCATTAATCCTGGCTCTTCTACCTTTTGGCATGTTCTTAAACATTCCTTAAATGTCTCTGAGCTCTCGTGGTTAGGTGGGGAATAGATCGTGCTTAATGCATTTATTAGGTGAATTAAAGTGAAAAATTCATGTAAGATATTTAGCCCAGTTCTCTACATGTTAAGCATTACATAAATGGTCACTCTTTGTTATTAAGAATATTAAGGGTGTGGAAAGGGTGAGTGTAAGGTACTAGGGAAACCAAGAGCCTCCGCCTTCCTATGGGGGATTTCAAGAAAAGACTTCACAAAGATCATGCTTGGAATTGTATGTGAAGAATGAATGAGCCGAGACCAGTTTGGCTCAGTGGATACATCGTCAGCCTGCGGACTGAAAGGTCCCGGGTTCTATTCTGGTTGGGAGCATATACCTTGCTTGCGGGCACATCTCCAGTAGGGGGCGTGCAGGAGGCGAATGATCAATGTCTCTCTCTCATCGATGTTTCTGACTTTCTATTCCTCTCCCTTCCTTTCTATGAAAAATCAATAATATATATATATATATTTAAAAGAATGAATGAAGGAGGTTTTCAGGGGGAGCGAGCACGTCAGGTAAAAGGTAGACGGCTTGAAAAGTCACCATGGCCAGGTGGTGCTGGAGACTGGCCATTACACTAGGTGCTCAGACAGCCTGCAGATGTGTCTGGACTTCTTTGCATGGTACGCAAAGGAAACCCTCAACTCTTTAGGAGGGAGTGACACAGGCTGTTGGTTTTAACATCACTATGGCTACCGTGAGACGCATGGTCTGGAAGCCCCAAGAGTCGTCTGCCCTCATTCTTCATTCTCTGTGCGTAGTCACACCCCTGGGCCCTGGGAATCTTCAGGCTATGAAATCACATGCAAAGGGCAAAGGGGCGGGGTGGGGAGGAGACAGAGAAAGAAAGCAAAACAACCAGAAGGGGAAATAGCAGGTCCCCGGGGACACGGGGGAGATGTCCTCACCGTTCTAACATGGAGAAAAGGAGGAAAACAAGGAGCACATTACAAACAAGAACATGTGTATGCATTTATTAACATTTCCAGCATGGATTTAATTTTCTGTGTGCATCCCGCCTCCACACAGCCCAATGCATTTCATCTAACCTCTCATTAAGTTGCGTGCAAGTCATCTTTATAACGTGTCCTCTGGGGGAATCTTCAAACAGATTCTATAATCTTGCTTATAAATGGCTCTCTTTCAACATGCTGTTCATATTCATTCTTTTATCAGCTCTCCCCTCTTCCCCTATCCGCCCACACACACTACTTTTTGAACCCTTTGCCTTTTCTTAGGTCAAGAAGTGGATTTCTAGCATCTTGGTTGGGTTGAAACCAAGTAGTGGGCTTGGAGATCAGGCACACCAATCTGCCTTAGTTCCTGGCTCCGCCACTAACTTGCCAGGTTATATTTGCTCTCTGAGGCCAGAAGTCAGCGTGAATAAAATGTGGACAGTGACAGAAAGCACCTCATTTTGCTGTTGCAGGTAAATGAGGTAGTCTCCCAGAGCTTTCAGTGAACCAATGGGTGCTTATGGTCATTCTCCATTCTTCCTCCATCATACCTGTCATTTTTTCTAAAATATATATTTTTTATTGATTTTTCACAGAGAGGAAGGGAGAGGGATAGAAAGTCAGAAACATTGATGTGAGAGAGAGACATCCATCAGCTGCCTCCTATACGCCCTCTACTGGAGATGTGCTCACAAGCAAGGTACATGCCCCTGACCGGAATCGAACAGGCCGACACTCTATCCACTGAGCCAAACCGGTCTCGGCATACCTGTCATTTTTATTAGCAGCCTCTAGAATTGGTCACATCACTTGTTAACTGCTTCCTTGATGAGCCTGAGTTTGGTTTTATCCTTTGAAAATGGTATCAAGCTAGAAACATTTTACTCATGATATTCCATTCAGACAAAATAACACTAGTGTGTGTGTGTGTGTGTGTGTGTGTGTGTGTGTATTTAATTAGATGTATTGGGATGACATTGGTTTATTTTCTATAATACTTCTAACTAGTGATGAAACAGGTATTGTTGTGCCCTCATTTCACATTCGGGAAGAGAGAGGTGCAGACAGGTCAAATCATTAGACAAGGCCAGACAGCAAATGCGTGGTTGGGTTAACTTTCAAGTCTAGGCAGTGAGGTTCCAGACTCTATTTTAACCATCCCATCCCCTTGTTCCATAAAAAGCATGAAGACAAGCATTTTACATGATTCACTAGGCTTGACTGATTTGTCCTGTTAATTTATTTTATCCCTCCCTTCCTGATCCAGAAAGCAAACATGGCCTGTACATTTTGAAAAGAGCAAAAGGGAGGATAAAAGTCAAATGAATAAGACAATGCAGGGTGTGAATAAGCGAGTATAATTATCATAACCAGGGAACCAATACCGAGCCCCGTGGCACATGGCTTGGGGTAAGGAAATAAGTAGTTCAACAACCAGCTCTCTGTCCCCAAATGAACGTTAAATCTAGTAAAGAAATGACAGGCATGCCATTCCCAGTGGTACAACCCATATTTATAAATAAACCTTAAGAGGTGCTGTAAACTTAGGAAAAATGGTGTTTATTTCCGTGCAGTCTCAAGTGTATGTTAACCACAGGACACTGTTAGAAGGGACAATTTAAGCTCTACCAGAAAGTAAGTCAAATATATTCGCTAATAGTCCCAATCAATGGCCCTCTTGAAAATAAGTTTAACATATTGGGAAGAGAGAGTCTTAGGACAAACGTGCATTTATACTTTACACAGATAGAAGAAAATACCTACTGTTTTAGGGATTATGCAAATAATAATGCATAGTTTATTTACATAGATGATGAAGAATAAAATGGAATTCAGACCAGTAGCTCAGCCCTTAAATCAATTCTTGAATAAAAATACCTGTACAAAGGTACAAATCTGATAGGTAGTATCATTCCATATTTTTTATCAAATAAGCAAACTGATGGTGTGGCCACTTGGACCATAGAAATCCAATAATAGCACATATTAACCAGATTGTTATTGGCTCCGGTACTGTCTACCTTGCTCATTCCAAAGTCCCGTACCGGAAACAGTCAAGAACCAAGACAGAAGCTCCAACAGACCTGAAGACACTGTTGCCCTCAGTTGTTTTCCTATAGGGTCCTAGTGGCCCAGCTTGCAGACAGAATTTCCTGAGGGCGAAAGGGAAGAGGAGAGACTTACAATCAAGTCAATCAGATCTGGGACAAAGAAAATGATGTTGCCCTCAGGACAAATTCTCTATCTTCCTGCAATCTGTGTCCTCTTTGGGGTAAAAATAAAAATTGTATCATCTTCATTAAAATCATTTCAAATGTCAAGTAATTATTTCCAGAGTGAGAAAAGAATTAAAAAAACTCAAATTTAACAAAGATCAGAAGTAAGCCATAAAAATGGCAATTTTATACAGTCTTTCAAATTACACACAGAAGCAGGGACTAGACGGCTGCTCACTTCAAACCTGTCTTCTGAATTGGACCTGTTTTTGCATTTTATTATTTTTTTTAGAAAGCAGGCTGTGGGTGGCGGTTATTCTAATGTCTTCTTTGCTTAAGGAAACTTTTTCTATGGGAGTGGAGTACACTTTTACAGGAGAAATGAGGACAAATGAACATACCACCCTGATTATACTGTTATGAGAGCTAACCTTTACCGAGCCCTTCCTGCGAATGTACAATGTGCTATGTTCTTGACTTTCATTATATCAATAAATCCTCAGAAAACCCGTCAGGATGTAGTTTCAAAATTTAAATCAAAACTAGTCTAAAATGCAGAGATAGCAAAAGGTGGAATCCTCATTCAAACTCGAGAGCTTGTCAGACTCAAGAGTCTACCCTCTCAAACACAGTGTTTACTGGATCCAAGCTTATATTTTAAACGAAAAGCCCAGTGCATGAATTTATGCACATGTGGGGTCCCCCAGCCCTCCCTGATCAGGATATCGGGGGCTAATTGGGGGCAGGCAAGGCCAGCTAGAGGGGGGGGGGGGCAGGAAGAGGCCACAGGCAGTTGGCCGGTCAGCCCCACTCCCTGGTCAAAACAATTTGCATATTAGCCTTTTATTATATAGAATGACTTTTTAAAGAAATAAATTATTAAAGATTTATGCATTCACTTTAGAAAATTGGGGGAAATTCAGATAACTATGAATCATTCAGATATAACCACAACAGAGCATGGTCCCATTCATGAAAGCAACGGTATATTATTAGCATAGATTTTTCACAACTTTTTCATTGTTATTTCAGACACCAAGAATTTGAACCCATGGCTTTCTAGCTCTGCATCTGACCTTCCTCAGGAACTTCAGAGGGGTCCATCTCTTAGCGTCAAATGCTTCTCTTCTGGGTTTTGACACGACACCCCTCCCCCCTCACTTTCTTCATCTCTCTGATCAAGTATCCACCTTGAGAGAGGCCCTCGCAGGTAATAAACGCTGTGAGAGCAGGTGCTTTGGTTTTCACCTATTTCTAGAACCTAATCAGGTTTCTGGCACATAACAGGTACTCAATAATGTTTGCTGAGTAAAAGCAACATTGGGTAAGTCATTATGTTTCCCATGTAGAAGTCAAGGAAAGTAAAATAACTGAGGGGAGAAGGCCTGCAGACAGAAGAACAGGGCATTAGTTCCATTCTCCTAATTCTTAACCACACGCTCTCTCCCGCCCGGCTCCGTCCTGCCTCTAATGTAATTGGCTCTGTGCACAGGGCCAGCATAAAGCCCTATCAGTGTAACACACCCACTAAATGGATCTGAGTCCTGGTACTTAAGGAAGAAAAATGCAACATTGAAAAAAACAGCCTCCAATTTATCTTTCCAAGGGCTACGTTTTTGGAAATGCTGTCAGGAAGGAAATAAATTACCCCAAACACAATCACAGGATGTACGCACCTTCCCTTTGTTCCCAAGAGTGAACTGGGTTCCACTTATCCTATGGAATCCCAGGTTGAGCTCTCAGCCCCAGCCCAGAACTCAGGTGTGCATGTCTGTAACATGCATCATGTGGATCCAATAGACTCTAAGCCTCTTTATGCTTTTACATGTTAGGTGTTGAGCTCACTGCATTCCCTCCTCCCCTCTAAGAAGACAGACATGTCTCCGGAGATGGAGAGGAAACACATCCGGTACAATTAATGTCAGATGAGCAGAAAGTCCAGGATCCTAAGTTGCTTCTCAGATAGTTGGACGAGAAAGCATGCAAAAACAAAACCCCATCGGCAAGTTAAAAATTAAACCATTGTAAAGAACAAAAAATCTGTTACCTTTTCCCTCACAGAAGCAGCACCGGGCCTGAAAATAGCACGCCCAAAAACAAACATGTGGGAAACTTCTTTTGCTGCTGCTTCCAGCACTTTTCCGATCTCTTTTTCTCACTTCACGCTGACTGTCAAATGGTCTATCAAGAGGTTAGTTTGTAATTAAACTCAGATCTAATTGCTGGAACAAGTTACTAATTGTGTTCTTTAAATCCTTTTATTCTCTACCCTGGAAACCGGTGCATTCTAGCCTTTAAATGCTAGTGGTTGGAGAGAATCACATAAGTACAGCTTTTAGCAGAAATTTCGTTCATTTGAAGCTTTTACCCAGAGCATCAATCAAGAAAACTAAAAAACATGAAACCAATTGGTAAAGGGAATAACTCTCCCTTCACAGCAATAACAAAAAATAAATTTGAAGAAATGTTCTGCCTTCTCTCTCTCTCTCTGGATTATAGATAGCGCCATGCTTACTGATCGGTTTACACAGTAAGACCTGTTTTCAGGGAATCTGTCCATATTTAAATGGGGCTTCCTATCTTTAGAGGGTCGGTTGGGTGCTCTTGAGGTGTGGACAATCTTTGGAAGCCATTCAAATCCATTCAATGAGTCATCCCACTTTGAAAAAAAAAAAGAAAAAGAATGTAAGTGATGCAAGTGTCCGTATAAGTTGAATTTGAGTTATGCAGAGTAAACAAGACAATGAATCTTAAAGAGAAGAACAACAAAAGGACATCCGTTCAGATGATTGTTTGGCCTATCTAATGCTGATGCAGGCCAGTTTAAAATGCTTTTTCTGTATTTAGAGGGTGGGTTAGGCATGCTTGGTTGTGTCTTCAATCTCTAACAACTCATTTCTCCTCCCTAAGAAGTACTTGAGTTTTGGGTAACAGTGACCCTCACGCTGCATTTCCATGGCTTCCTTTCATTGGTGTTACCTTACCCATCCTTAGTTCCTGGTCACAGTAATGGGGTCATTGGGCCTGGGCAAGCTCATGACCCACCAATTCAAGTCAATGAAGGCCAGTGAGACTCAGTTCCACATCTTCCTCTGTGTCAGCAAAGTCTATGCTCTCTCCCCTGCTCTATTTAAATGGGGGCACATGAGGCCCTGAGGAGCAAATGTCTCTCCACCCAGAATCGTTTGAACTCCTTTATTATTTTAGGTGATTTCTTTCAGCCTTAATCATGTTTGCTTACAACTAAAAATCCTAACTGATGAAGTATGGGATGACTAAGATAATTCCATTTATTCTAGAACAGTAGTTCTCAACCTTCCTAAGGCCGCGACCCTTGCATACAGTTCCTCATGTGGTGGTGACCCCCAACCATGAAATTTTGCTACTGTTATGCATTGTGATGTAAATATCTGCATTTTCCGATGGTCTTAGGCGACCCCTGTGAAAGGGTCATTTGACCCCCAAAGGGGTCACGACCCACAGGTTGAGAACCGCTGTTCTAGAACTATGGTTGGCAAACTGCAGCTCGTGAGCTACATGTGGCTCTTTCCACAAAAATACGTGACCTGCGCGAGTCTATTTTGAAGAAGTGGCGTTAGAAGAAGTTTAAGTTTAAAAAATTTGGCTCTGTAAAGAAATTTCAATCATTGTATTGTTGATATTTGGCTCTGTTGACTAATGAGTTTGCCGACCACTGTTCCAGAGAATTTGTACATAGAATGAAGCTAACTCACAATCAGAAAGGGAGAGAAGAGATATAGACGTTGGTGACTTTATCAAGTTGTTTGATTGAATGACACTTGAAATTATACTTTGAGCTTTTTCTTAAGTTACACGAGTCAGTAATCTTCCCTTTATTGTTTCTAAAAACATGTGCTGAGTATTTATTATTTGACAGCCAATGATCTAGAACCAGGGACAACTTTGAACAAGAGGCCCCAGGATTCCAGTGTGAGGACAAATAGAGTAAAATTAATGAATAAGTAAATAAGAAGATAGAATGATAAACTGTAATCCTGGATTAATTTCCTTAGGTTGGCATAATTAAGAAACTACCACTGGTGAGTCATAAATCCCAGACACTTATTGTCTCACAGTTCTGGACAGTAGAAGTCTCAGATCAAGGGGTCAGCAGGAAGTGTGCCTTCTGAGGGCTGTTCCGTGTCTCTTGCCTAGATCTGGTGGTTTGCTGGCAATCCATCAGCAGCATTAGGGATAGTACCATTATAGACACATAACCACAATCTCTGCCTTCATCTGCATGTGGCGTTCACTCCCGTATCTTCACATTGTCTTCTCTGTGTATGTATTTTCTCTATGTCCACACTTCTTCCCATCAGGATAACAGTCCTATTGAATTAGAACCCATTCTAATGACCTTCTATTAACTGAACTAGATATATCTGCAAAATCCTATATCCAAGTAAGTTCACAATCTGAGGCACTGGGGGTTCAGACTTGGTCAACATTTTTGGGGAGAGGAGTCACATGGGATTAGAAATCACTTGAGGTATATCTTGATTATGAAATGTATTTCCGTGGAGGCACAATTTATTCAGAATTACCAGATAAAGTGGAGTAAAAAGACTAGATGTGACTATAAGGGAGGAAAATAATCATTTCAGACAAAGGGAAAAGGGAGTGCATTACTACATGTCATGGTAACAAACAAATGAACAAAGACCAAAAACAACTATAGAAAAAGCTTTTATTGCTTATATACATTTGAGTTGTTTTCTATAACACAAAAGTTAAAGAAGTAAATAAGGAGAATCCCATTGAATAATTATTAGAATATTACCTCCGAACCATAACTTACTTATAAAACCCCCAGTTTTTCCTTTCTTGTAGAGTGGGGTGATCTTTTTCCTTATTGCTTTGATATTTGTTGGATATTGTGATCTTGGGTGTCATTTCATGTCAAATTTTACTAATCTTTTGATTTCTGAGGTTGAGGATCACCTTATTACCATACTTTTCTATGGTGCCAATGACATGCCAATAAATAGTGAGGCCTTAATAAAAACTGGAAGAATGAGAGGAATGCCATTCTAGTTTGGGGTTGGGGATAAGCCAGTAAACATTTAACAATGACTTTCCTTGGACAATAAAAAGCCCTGATTTTGAGCAGGTGTCAATTTCCAGTGTGTAAATACTCCCACAGTGGCTTATCAGACTAATTCAGGTTGTCCATTTGTAGCTCTTAAAGCTGCAATCTTGCCCTTCCCAGTTTGGCTCAGTGAATAGAGCATCGGCCTGTGGACGGAAGGGTCCCAGGTTCTATTCTGGTCAAGGGCACATGCTAGGATTTTAGGCTTAATCCCATCCCCTTCCTCCCCCCAGTCCCCATTGTGGGTGTGCAGGAGGCAGCCGATCAATGATTCTCTCTCATCATTGATATTTCTATCTCTCTCTCCCTTTCTCTCTGAAACCATTGAAAATATATTTAAAAAATAATAAAGTTGCAATCTTCAGAAATTTATTTATCTCAATGACTGTCAGTGTCCTTTTCTATAAAACATTAAAAGGATTTTTATAGCAACCAACAGAACAGGGAATATAGGAAAAAACAAATGTGACAGCTTTGTTTTGAATTTTGTTGTTGATAGAAAAGTTTTCTTGCTTTTTGAATATGCTCATAAAAAATGGAAATGAGTGTAAATAGTGTAATCGGACATGGAATTTTATCTGATGGGATACCAACTCTTCCTCCTTATGCTGAATCTAGTAGAAACATTGCAAAACAGGGAGATTTCTGAATGGACGTCAATGACTGGAATTGCGCTCATGATGCTTAGTCTAAGACTAGTTCCTGGCCATGGGGAACATATGATATTGGCCTTTGGGGAAAATGGGGATTCTAAGTTAGCAGGTGATTCAGATGATTGAGGAATGAGACAAAAGGTAAGGAAATCTTTGAGGAATTGGATTCTTAATCACTCACTGTCATGAAAACTGCTTTATGTATGTATGTATGTATATATGTACATATATACATATGTGTGTGTGTGTGTGTGTGTATATATATATATATATATATATATATATATATATATATATATTCACTCAACTCTCCAAGAAGAGACTAGACAGTAATACTCTACCTGTGCAGGCGGAGGGAGAGAGGGTTGGGGGCTGCAAATCCAAGTCCCAAGCACCAGGCAAATTAAAATGAAAAAGTGAAATAGGCCAAGAGAGAGGAGAGAGAGAAAGAGGAGAGGAGAGGAGAGGAGAGGAGAGGAGAGGAGAGGAGAGGAGAGGAAGAATGTAGCAATTTAAGTTGACTATGTCTACAGGCAGTCACATTTTAAGAGGTTTAATGTTCATACAGACCCAAATAAAACATATTCACCGTGGGATGTGGGTCTCAGTTTGAGACCTTGATCTATGTTGAAAGCATGTGAAGCCTACTCCCAGAATGCACGTCAGCTCAGGTTTTAATGGAGATAAAGACAATCAAGTTAACCTGCCCTTTTCCACGCTAGATTGGTTCATTTTTATTTTTAGTATTTTTCTTTTATCCATAATGAAAATAAGCTAATTGAAAACAATCCAAACAAATCAGAAAAGCATATGGAGTAGAGAGCCCTCAAGCTCTCTCAGTCAAAGAGAACATCTGATCATGTGCTGAATATCCTCTGCCTCTGCACACACATGGACACACATGCACATGCATGCGTGCACACACAGTACAGTGCAATTTTACAAACCAAACTCGTGTTATTATGCTCCTTTTAAATGGATAACATATGAATGTGTTTAATCACTTTTGCTGTAGAATCCTGTTTTTACAACTTAGTACATTTCGGCTCCACATATGGCATAAAATAATTGTATTCAGGTGTCAAAGCATCACATCTAGTCAGTGTAGATCTTAAAATAAAACAGTTCTTTTTTTGGCTTCACTTCTCACAGTTAGGGGAGAAAGGGGCGACCTTGTTTGAAAAACCAGGCAAGGACTATTATTAGGAATTTATCAACCTTTACTTATCTCTGGGATCCCGCCCCCCCCTCCCCTCCTCATTGTGTTTTATCTTCTCTCTGCTGATCTCTTTCTGTAGATGACCTTTCATGGTATTTCTCATCTGCTGGTCCCATCAACCCTAACTTTGTGTCTGTTCAAACTCAGGTAATTGCTTTTAGATGGGTATAATTAAGAAGCCATTAGTGTAAAGTTCCATTTCAGTTTACGCCTTGGTCTGCATTTGAGCAGAGAAATATGAAATTAAGGTATTAGCTCCTTTCAGAGGTATGAGTCACGAGCTACTAAGCTTCAAGAGCAGTTTCTCAACTCTAGTGCTTGTGCTTTTCTGTTTGAAAATCTTCTCTTTGGAATTCTCACAGAGGGGGTATTTTTAAAGAGAGGGGAATAAGCTTATAGAAACAGACCTGGATTGGGTACATGACTTCCAAAGTGTGAGTGTCCATACTGTCCTATGAGGGTCAGATGAGATCTTTAAAAAGTTATTAATGTGCCGAAACCAGTTTGGCTCAGTGGATAGAGCGCTGGCCTGCGGACTGAAAGGTCCCAGGTTCGATTCCGGTCAAGGGCATGTACCTTGGTTGCGGGCACATCTCCAGTGTGGGGTGTGCAGAAGGCAGCTGATCGATGTCTCTCTCTCATCGATGTTTCTAGCTCTCTATCCCTCTCCCTTTCTCTCTGTAAAAAATCAATAAAATATATTTTTTTAAAAAGTTACTAATGTAAAATAATCCAACCTAGAAACCTCTGTTTCCTTTCAGTGTAGTGTAAGAATTCTATCTTTTTTAGGGCAACTGTGAGAGAGATTAGAAAGAATATCCATGATCTGAACGAAGAGTCCAAGACAAGATGACTTAATGTGATTTGGAGTTAAACTTCCTAGAACAGTTCTCAAATGTGGTTGCCTATTAGAATTTACCTGTTATATTAGTTTGCATGACCAATTTCCCCAAACTGGGCATCTTAAAACAATGAAAAATATATTTTCTAACAATTCTGGAGGCTAAAAGTTTCAGTTCAAAGTCATGTCATGCCATGTCAAGGCCATGCTCCCTCTATAGAGTATGACAGATTTCTTACTTGTCTCTGCTTAGCTTCTGGGGATGTTGGCAATCCTGGGCTCCATTGTCTGTGTGTCCCCTCTTCTTACAAAGATACCAGTCATTGGATCTAAAACATGCCTAATCCAAACAGTCTCATCTTAACATGGGCAGGACAAAACGCCTGCATCTTAACTTTTCCTTTGTCTTCCAAGAAAGGTCACATGATTCCAGGGGGTGTCATAAATTGTGGAAGGATGCGATTCAGCCTATTATACTTCTAAATATTTTAAAAATTTCACCCTAGATCAATTAAATTAAAATTAGAGCTGAGCACATATTGGAATCACTGAGGGAGTTTTCAAAGAAACTGATACTTTGGGTTTTAAATCCATATATTTTGGTCTACAAAGCAGATATTCTAGCAAGTATAATATGGTTTCTTAGAAGAAAATAAAAGAGATCGTGTTAAGTGTACAGAAGAAACTTGACACATGATATACATTAAACTGAAATGTTTATTGGCTTGGTTTGATGGGCTTATAGAAATGAGGACATACTTTCACATAAATAAGGATGCAATGTTTAGTAAGTATTGGGACCCATCTTCCCCTGCCTTTTTAAGGACAACTCTGATGATCTAGTTTATATTTCTAGATCAAGATTTTGCCTAGTATATGATTTGCTATTATAACTCTTATGCATCCTGCTTTCCTAATAGATAAAGGTTATCATCTTTTCTACATTCAAATCTAATTGCTAATGTCCTCCCATGTCCTGTCCTTTAACAGGTCAGTTTGTAAGCTATAATCTTCTTTAGTCTCCCAGGGTGACTGACTAATTTAGATTGAGGTATTTTGCACCATACAGGTTTTATAGTTCTAATTCTAGGACAGTCCCAGGGAATCCAGCATGGCTAGTCACCCTAAGCCTGACTCAGCCAGTCATGGATAACAGAGCATGCTTAGTGTTACCTCAAGAATGTTCCATATAGTATTAGAAATTTGTAACAATGCTAGTAGCCAGAATTTTTGAGGCAAGTACTTTGTCCCTGGCACTGTGTGGGGGACTTTAAGAATAATTACAAATGTATATAAAATAGGCCGCCGAGACCGGTTTGGCTCAGTGGATAGAGCGTCGGCCTGCGGACTGAAAGGTCCCAGGTTCAATTCTGGTCGGGGGCATGTACCTTGGTTGCGGGCACATCTCCACTGTGGGGCATGCAGGAGGCAGCTGATTGATGTCTTTCTCTCATCGATGTTTCTGACTTTCTATCTCTCTCCCTTCCTCTCTGTAAAAAATCAATAAAATATATTTAAATAAATAAATAAATAAATAAATAATAAAATAGGCCACTTGTCTTCAAGTCTGTGTATTAGAAAGCAAAATAACATGATGATGGTGGTAGCAGTGGTGATGATGATGATGACACTTACTGATCATGTATATTAATCCAGTTTCTGTGCTAAGGGGTTATGTATATTATTCATTTACTATTCATAGCAAACTATAGGGTGAGTGGCACCATTATTCTCATTTTCTAAGTGAAGAAATTAGAGTTCAAGCAGCTTTTTTGACTTCTACAAGGTCTTACTGTAAGATTTATTTTGGCCCAAATGTAAACACAGGCAAACTGACTTCAACAGCACTGGTATCATTCCTAGGCCATACTGAATGAATGCATAAGGGATGCATAAATGCAGCTTTGAGGAGGACAGAGGAATCATGGTCTAGCTTGATGTGATCCACAAGAGTACTAGGGACAAAGAGGGGGGATTGAACTGGCACTTACAGCTTTTAATGTATCATGACTGCCCTTACGTGGTTCATTGAAGGGAAACATTCATTGAGCACCTAATATGTGTAAACCACATAAAGAACTATTGAAGCAATGCTAGTAGCCAGAATTGTTGAGGCAGTTACTTTATCAGTGGCACTGTGCTAAGCACTCGATACAATATCACCTCCTGGCATAGTTTCAGGATACTCACCCAAAAAGAATACCATAATTATCCCATTATAGAAAATACATTTAGAATCAAAAGCATCAATTAACTTGATCCAGGATCTCATCACCTAGTTTCTGGATTCAGATCTAGTTCTGTTGGTTGGTTTGTCGGTTTATTCATTTTATGATGGAGCGCATTTCTTCACCATCATGGAGTTTTGCTTCTCCTGCTGAGGAAGGCATCAGAATATTTCAGTGAAACTTAAATGAAAAAATACAAAAATGTCATGTGGAAGATGCTTCCTCCAAAAGTTGGTTAATTCACCTGCTCGAGATTGGCATGCTGGAGTGAGAGCTGTGGCAGAAGGTAGGTCAGGAAAGGCAGGAAACTTGCCAGACAGGAGAGCTGGGTCCTGGAGCCTTCCTTCCTCTCTTTGGGCCACGGCGAGCTCTCAGGCACGGAAAGCACTCCTGTGACAAAATTGCCAGTGCAGTTCATCAGGACCTAATTGAACAGTTCAATCTCTGACTAAGGGGTTGGGGGGGCGGGGGGAGTGATGGAGGATGGGGAGGAGAAGGAAGAAAAAGAAGCACATAACGTTCCTCCATTTAAAAGAGTGGAATGTGTCTTCTCATCCATAATGCAGCACCATAATGTTCTTGTATGAATTGAAAATACCAGGCAATCAAAGGCCATATGTCTTCAGCTTAGATCCACAGAGTGTCCATGTATTTTTAATCAAGGCTGCATCTCTGAAGTATGTTTATGCTTTCTTGGCATAAAAGATGCTCCCCCAGATTAGCTCTGCACCCGGCTCCAGGCCGTTGTTACCTCTGGCCACGCCAGAAGAAGGGAAGTTGGCACGTTCCCCATAACGCATTACTGTAAAGTGAATGCAAACTGTACTTGAAGGATAGTGAACCCTGAGCAATCCATTAAGGCTGAGGAAATGGGCTTATGAGTCACTGAAGTCTGCACTCCCTAGCAGATCTCTCCGCTTCTACTTTCTCCTCGCTCCCGAAAATTCATTTTTCACACAGCACCCAGAGTGATCTGTTAAAAATGCAAATCCAATCTCCTTATTTCTCTACTTGAAACCCTCTGGTAGAGCGTTTTGAAAATAAGAACGAAACTCTTTGCTCTGGTCCACACAGCTCTGCGTGATTTATTTCCCCATACCTAGTTCCCATCATGCCTTCCTTCCCTACATTCATGATGCTTCAGTCACACTCTTCTTATTTCTGCTCCTATCCACTAAAGAGCCACTCTTTCATACATTTGCTCAAAAATATTTGAGCGCATGTATGGGGGGGGGGCAATGGGAGGATATGGACACATATGTAATACCTTAATCAATAAAAAAAATTGAAAAGAAAAAAGAATCAGAAGTGAAAAAAATAATCTTATCTTTAAATATATATATACATATATATTATATATATGTATGTATATATATATATATATATATATATATATATATATATATATATATATTACACACACACACACACATACACACACACACACACACACACTTGAGCACTAGGTATATGCCAGGAGCTTTTCTAGGTATTTTGGGATATACCAGTGAACAAAATACAAATCTCCCTGACCTCTTGAAACTTACATTCCAAACAGGAAAGATAGACAACCAATGATAAAGAAAATGTAAGATGTATAACATTTAGGTAGTGACAAGTTCTTAGAGAGAGAAAGAGAGAGAGAGAGAAGTCTAAATGGGGTCAGGATTAAGTGGCAGAAAATGATAGGTTGTGACATTACATGAGGTGGTCAGGAGAGATGACTTCAGATAAGGCATGTCCTCTTCCTGCTTCCTTTCTCAGAACACCCTTTACCCAGATATTTCATGAGTTTCTCAGAATTCAAGTCTCAGCTGAAGTGTCACGGTTCAGGAGTGACATTTCCTAAGCCTCCAATGTGAAGTAGTCACTTTTAGTTACTCTATCTCACCACAGAAGGTGAGATAGCAGTATCTGAGGTTACATGTTTTCTTTTAAGTATGTACTTCATCTGCAGTACTCATGGACTGTAAGCTCCATGAGACTCAGGTCTTTATCACTCCAGTAGAGTCTCCTGTGTATGGATCCATTAACAAAGATACTTTTGAATAAAGAAAAGAATGGATGAATATAACACATTATTTAAACTATTGGGATAGGAAAGGTAAGTAGTATTTGCCATTGAGAAATCATTGGCAGATGTTATCTTCTTGGTTAGTAACATGTTTATTTAAAAAGTGCAATCCAGAAAATGCAGAACAGATCAGAAAAATAGTATCAAAAGAATAGTTAAAAAGATTAAATCTCATTCAAAATGGACGTCCTTTCTAAACCTCAAGTGTTCATGTCTCTCCATTTTCACAACCACCAGACTGGACTGTGTGCCATCATCTCTCCTTGTGCTGTTTTTTTTTTTTTTTCTCTTGCTGTCATTCAAAACATTTTTTTTCAAAGTCCAAGAAGGGTGAGTCTTTAAAAATGTCAATTTGATTATCTCTTCTATTGCTTCAAACCCTCAATTACTCCCTATGGAGCATAGGAATTGGTCTAAAAATCTTAAAGTGGCTCCCAGAGACTAGCAGAGTTGGCCAATGGCCACTGCTCTAGTCTTGTTTCATCTCTCAGGATTTCCCACCAGCTCTGTATTCTGTCTGACTGATCTCCTTTACATTGCCTAGTGCTGCCACCTTCCCTTTAGACAGCTGGCGGATGATTTCTCTCTGTGGGAGTGTTTTCTCTGCTCTCTATGTCTGGCTAAGTCCTAGCTATCTGTTAGGTCTCTACTTAGACTTCATATTCTCTAGCAAGGACTATCTGATCCCTAAATTTGGTCTTGATTCTCTTCTCTGTGGTCTCATACCATGTTGTACTTGCCCATAATATGACTTTCCATATTGTGAATTGCAATTGTTTGATTCTTTTAAAAATATATATTTTTATAGATTTCTCTGTCCACTGAGCCAAACCGATCAGGGCTACAGTTTATTTCTTGATACCAATGTCATAGCGTATAATTGGGTCCTTCTGTTCAACCATTGGTGATAGTATCAGGAACCAAGAAATTGATCTACCAAGACACAAATTCTGACTCAGACTAGAAATATTGAGCGCAATATAGATTAAGGGATGCTAACATTTTGTTTTTATCACAATCAAAAGGACCTTAAGATTAGCAGCATTGCCCATGGCTGAGACAAATGAAGTGGCCATAGAAATAAAGGACGCACAAACTGAAAGTATATTTTCCAAAAATCTCATTTCGCTAATGAAGAAAGCAAAAATTCTGAGGGTATTTAAATGTCCTCTCTGTGCATGGATTGAATTCTTGACTTTTCTTTGCAACCTACAGTTTCTTTTATCCTTTTCATTCCATTCAACTCAATATATTTTGATCAGTTTTAATATTTTTTTTTCTTAATCATATGCCAGACATTAAGAATAGGTCTCCCAAGTGAAGGCCACATATCAGTTCTGAGACATAAATGGGAATTTGCTCTCATGGTTCATTGTGCATTCCGTGAGCGCAATTGCTTTTCTGTGGCTCATCCTGCATCCGGCTAAATTCAGAAATCTATTCCTCTTTAAAATCCTTTGACTAATTCCCTTGTCCCAGAAGTTTGGTAAGCAACACATATTTTATTTAAATCATCATAAGGAAAAAAAGACAGAGAGGAGAATATATCACAGGTCCCTAAGCAAGCAATTTAGCAGCACTCCCATATAAAGATATAATTTCTCTAAAATCCCTTGGCCCTCTGTCACTGGGGATTCCATTTTCTTCCTTTTAACGCATGAAAAAGAAACCTTTTTAATTGACTTAGAGCTCTTGTCTCCAGTATTTTTCTCTAAGCACTTTGAATTTGAGACACCATAATTCAGCTCTGGACTAGCTCCTCCTTCCAACAACACTTACCCAATCACAGTTACCGCAGTTGTTGAGCTAAGCAAAGGGTCTTCCAATGAGCAGAAATGCCATCTTTAGAAAATGCATCTTGTGTACGTTGCCTCTTTATGCTCGGCTAGCAAATCCCAAGGAGCCAAATCATTATTAACCTGTGTTTTGAGCATCTCTGAAAGATAATTTATAAGATGCCTCCAAAGATTCTGATCTCGTGGCATTGTGAGGATCATATAAATTATAAAATAGAAATTGTTATATGAGGATCATATAAAATAAGTTGTGAGGATCATATAAAATAAGTATGTAAAACAACAAAACCTGACATATAACCAAATAGAAGCTCAGTGGGTACCGGTTTCTTTCTCCAGTTGCTTTCTCCTGAAGCAACTGAACTTGGTGATTCATCTGTCTCCAAACTTACTATTTTGTTAGTATTTAGGAGGCTTCTCAGCTTCTGCAACCTCAAGAGTATCCCTAAATTTTTTAGAAAAGCACAGGTAGTTAAAAAAGCATCTCTTATTATTTGCTCATGATAGAGACATGGCATTACTAACATAATCCAGAAAGTGCGTGTGTGTGTGTGTGTGTGTGTGTGTGTGTGTGTGTGTGTTTTCTAGAGAATTTACAGGTACTGAAACCCCCTTATGCAAGACTGCTGTAACCTTCTTTTGTCCCCAGCCCAGTCTTTGGACACTGTAGAGGCCACTGTTCAAGCTGTTAGTAGTGAACAGAAGCACTTGGTATTTTTATCTGATGCACAACTTTGTCCATATCTAGAAATGTTATGGATTAAGAGTCTCAAAGTAGAGTCTCTCTATGACCTAATTCACATTCTTAGAAGATCTTGTGGGCACTCATGTTCATCGCAGTAGCTCTCTGTGTAGTGCACTGACTGGAACTATTGGCTGCCATTTAACTGCCGGGGATTAGGGACCTCTTCAGCCTCGTGGTTCCAGCAATTCAGGAGAGCGGGGTCTCCTGCCTGTCCTTGGCACTGGTGACGAAGCACCCCTGAGAGTGATAAGCCTTCTACGACAACACAGATGAAATGGTGTATATTTAAAAAAACAAGCTATCAGAATCCAGCCCTGTTGCCTGGATTTATGATTATTGATTTTTTTTTCAATCCCTAAGATTCTCAAATTGTACAAGTAATATGTACTCTGTAAAAAGCTGTGGAAGTTACAGGGGTGAGTAACAACGGACTAAATATATCAGGAATATTATTTCACAGTTAATCTTCACAATCACTTTATAATATAGACACTTATTTTTATTGTATAAAAGGACAAAATTGAGGTTCAGAAAGATTAAACTACTTGCCTAAGATGAACATGTGCTAAAGTTACGTTTCAAAAGCAGCTACGTCTGGGGAAAGGAGAGTCATAAAACATGGATAAGTGCATTGTACGTATTTCCCCGCTTTAATCTCCATAGAAACCAGATCAGTTTCGTTTTAGTCTCACAGAAGAGTAAGATGCAGCTCAGGGAGAGTCCTCATTCAGAGAGAGCGCACCAGTGTTCTCTGGGAAGGACTCTGAAGCACTTTTGGGGAATGGGGACCACCAGGGGGTCACGGTTTTGTGTTTAGTAAGATGCCCTAAATCAGTGGTTCTCAACCTTCCTAATGCCGAGACCCTTTAAGACAGCTCCTCAAGTGGTGGGGAACCCCAACCATAAAATTATTTCCGTTGCTACTTCATAACTGTCATCTTGCTACTGTCATGAACCGTAATGTAAATATCTGATATGCAGGATGTATTTTCATTGTTACAAATTGAACATAATTAAAGCACAGGGATTAATCACAAAAACAATATGTAATTATATATTGTGAAATATTTATTTCTAATTACAAATAAATGAAATTTTGTCTTGAATCGTGGTGTAGCATGGGTAACAGTCTTCATATGACAACAGTAAACGTCATTGCTACACTTTGCTACACCGAGGAGCAGTCTGTTGGTTCCTAAGACCATGGGAAATAGGTGTTTTTCAATAGCCTTAGGCGACCCCTGTGAAAAAGTCATTCGACCCCCAAAGGGGTCTCGACCCACAGGTTGAGATGCGCTGCCCTAAATATTCCATAAAGTCTGGCAAAGCAGGGGGACTTCAAAGAAGAGAAAAGGGTATCAAAAGGACAAACAGTTACATTAGTGTGGAGACTCGTTCTGGTTCTACTTTCAGTGGCAGACCTGCATTTTCTGTAGATTCGCGTAAGACAAAGCGTCGCATTTGTGTGCAGAGGGCAAGCCTGAGGAAAGACTCAGGACACCGCCTGCATGCTAAGCGGCCCAGGCGATGGAGGGAACGGGCCCCGTTCCAAATTGATTAGTTCTGCTACCTTCTCATTATTGTTCCGCCTGAAGTTTGGCATGCAAGCAAGGTCATTCCACGCATGGGTCTGCGTGACTTAACTAATTCTGCTACAAATTCCCTCCCCTCCACGCTGCGGCATGCCACCTGCACTAAAGAAAATTAAAAATCAGCGCATGCATTTTACATGAGTTCCCGAGACCAGTGAGAAATTAATGTTACGTTGTTTTTTTGATAAAGATACAGCTGTTTTGTTTTTTTTTTTAAGATGTTCATGTAATTCAGTAATAGGAAATCTTCCTCAAAATTCCCCCGTGGAGCCCGTGCCTCAGGATGGGAAGAATATGCATGAAGACTCGGAAGAATAGGATCCTTCTTTCAGTCCAATTTACAAAGAAATGCCAGGGTTCTGGGTCAGGTTGCCACCCCCCCTACCCCCCACCCCAAACTCTCAGGCGCCTTCGTACTTTTCTGTTCCCATAGCTCCTCTTAGGTTGTTCCCTAAAGCGATGTCTTCTCACACTGTCATGCGCAATCGCTGCCATTTCCTCAAAGTTGACCACAAATGTCTCAGTTTCCATGAAGTCATATCCTCATATCATCGCATCAAGACATAATTGCTTACTCCAGCTGGCGTGGCTCAATTGGCTGGAGCACTGGTCCATATCCCATACACCAAAAGGTTGCAGGTTTGATTCTTGATCAGGACGCATACCTAGATTGCGGATTCAATCTCTGGTTAGTGCATATATGGAAGGCAACCAATTGATGCTTCTCTCTCTCTCTCTCTCTCTCTCTCTCTCTCTCTCTCTCTCCCCCCCCCCCTTTCACTCTCTCTAAAATCAATAACCATATCCTCTGGTGAGGATTACAAAAAAAAATATGAATGCTCTTATATCAGATCTTCAATAATTCTTAGAAAAGTTCTGATCTTTTCTGAACCTCAGTTTTCCTACTAATGTGAGAATGATTATGCCTATATTTAGAAGTAGATTTTAAAATTAGATAATGTATAAGAAACAGAACAGAGTAATGGCAAATAATACTAAAAAGTAGTATTAATTGTGTTAATATTACTACTAGCCAGGAAACACAATGTCCAATGTTTCTTAAATGAATTTCAGAACCCTTCACAGTCATGTTTTAGTCTTGGTTCCAGTCTTATATCAGGGAACCTCCGTTCCACCCCTTCCACAATTCTTTATCCTGTTAAACTAAACTCGCTGTTGAGTGAGCATTGTGCATCGTCATTGCTGAGGGCATCCGTGGTTGTTATTCTTTTTAGTTTGTTTCCTTCTGCGTGAAAACTTACCCAAGATCTCATGGTCAGCAAATCACACAGAAAATAAACAGCAGCCAGAATTAAATTGGGTTTCCTTACCCACAGATAGCTCAGCCAGGCTCGTAAAAGGCGCCAAGTCATTGTTAGGAAGCGATTTGCTTGGTTATGAGCATGAGCTTTGACTTTAGACAAACTGAGGTTTGAATGTGATGTGAGGTGACTGGCTACACAGTCACAAACAAGTTCCTTCAGGTCTCTTAGCTTAGGCAGTGATCCTTGTAAAAAGATGATAATATATGTTTTCTTAAAGTTATTATTATGCCTTATAAAGTCCAAAATTTATATTCAAGTATTTTTATATTCAAATCTATATTCATGGTATAACCTATATGTAATATACACTGAGTGGCCAGATGATTATGATCTCTGAATGCATAATTGGCCACTCAGAGTGTGTGTGTGTGTGTGTGTGTGTGTGTGTGTACTTTTCTATTCCCATAGCTCCTCTTGTGGGGTTCAGCCAGCCTGGCTAGCGGGGAGGGGACATGGGCAGTTGGCTGCCTGCTGGTCAAACTCCTACTTAAGAGGACAACTTGCATATTAACCTTTAATTATATAGGATATACACTGAGTGGCCAGATTATTATGCGTTCAGAGATCATAATAATCTGGCCACTCAGTGTATAACATGTGTACACACGTATGTAATTTGATTTACGTTATAACTTCAAGATGTTTGTGTATACATCTATTGTGTGTATATTATGATTCTATATGTGATATTGATATTAATATATATTAGTTTTAAGAATATCAACTTTAATTCTGACTCAAGGAAGTAGTAGATCCAGGAGTCAGCCAATTTAAAATAAAGGATTACAAGGAAAAGTTTTGAACAGTGTTTTAGTCTAAGGAGAGGCTAACTATTCTTGCCACACCCACTGCCCCAACCTCCTCAGGCCCTAGAAGAGCCTCTTTGGGCAAGTGAGGGCCGCAGGCAAGTAGAAAGTAATCTATAGGCCATCCTCCAATGCTCCACAGAATCCCTGGGTGTAGAGGGAGGAACAGAGTGAATTCCTGCTATTTACTAACTTGTTATAAATCCCTTCTAAATAATTGAGAAATATAGACCAATGTCTGCTACCCAATGGCCAATGACTCACTTTTCTATGAGGGTCTTAGTGGGGAGGGAGGCATTATATGAGGTTTTTTTGGTTTTTTGTTTTTTGTTTTTGAGCTAAACGGATGACAATTGCCAGGAAGTAAAACCTCAAAGGATTGAGAAAATGCTCCTGAGAATGGCAGTTTTGCACCTTATTTTATACAGTAGAATCAAAGGATAAGACTTAAGGGGGTTACATGAAATCCACTGATGAGAGAGTAGGGAGGTAGGAGAAAGCAAAGCTAGGGAGATCTCTGGGAATGGATTAAGCTAAAACAGACACATACTTCTTTTATATAGCCTGTTTCCCTGAAAATAAGATAGTGTTTTAGCTGAAACTGGTTTGGCTCAGTGGATAGAGCGTCCGCCTGTGGACTGAAAGGTTCCAGGTTCGATTCCAATCAAGGGCACGTACATTGGTTGTGGGCACATCCCCAGTAGGGAGTGTGCAGGAGGTGGCTGATCGATGTCTCTATCTCAACGATGTTTCTAACTTTCTATCCCTCTCCCTTCCTCTCTGTGAAAAATCAATAAAAAATTTATAAAAAATATAGTGTTTTATATTAATTTTTGCTCCCAAAGATGCACTAGATCTTATTTTCAGGGGAATAAGAATACAGTACACATTTATTGTTGAACCAGAAAAAAAAAAGGAAATTTATTACCTGTATACGGTCTGATGGTAGTTGTCATCACAAACCAGCTCACTGGCCGCAGTGCAGCCAGAGCTGTTCAGGCAGTGTGAGGTCTCTTTAAATCAGGAGTCAGATGCCTTAAGGTAGCTTCAGGGCCCTTATATTCCGGGGAGGCCTTATGTTTGGGGGAGGCCTTATTATTAGGGAGGTCTTATTTTCAGGGGGATGCCTTATATTACAGCGAGATGCACAACTGGAAGTAGGTCTTATTTTGGGGGAATGTCTTACTTTCAGGAAACAGGGTAGGTAGGTACAGGATAGTTAACAGTGAGCCATTAGCATGATAATAACCATGAGGAGTGCTGTGGTCTCCTGCCTGGTGGGAGGTTGTGCCCTGAGGGATCTGGAGGAAGGTTCTTGCCAGAATCCAGGAGTGGTGCTTCAGTACAGACTTCTTTTAGGGGAAGAAGGGTGATTTCTTAAAATCTAGCATTCCCTCTTAAAATCTAGCAAGGGTACATGCTCAGTCAGCTACCTATGAAGTGGCCTGTTAGTGTTAGTTAACAGTTGCTGTTGGTAAGTTTTGACTGACCAACATTGAAATATTATTAATGATACTAAATACATCTACACAATGCGTCCATACGTTTTTGCACATATGGGCAGAAATAAATCTCTCCATGAAAACCAGCCCCCTGGGGGCTTCTGTTTAGCAGTGCACTTTCCCCTCTCCTGCGGACCGACGGCCCAACATTTTTTGCTGACCCGGCTTCAGTGGATTTTAATTTAGCAAAAAGCCTGCTTGAATAGATGCGTCACAAGTCCCAGGCCACGCAAGACTCAATCTGTTGAGCAGAAATGTTGTTCTAGCTCCGTATTTGCGCTTCCCGCTGGCACTGGATCTGTGTATTTCTGTCTCAGTGGAGCATAAATGGAAAGGGTGTCAGGAAGGAAGCCAGGTCTGAAAGGGACAAGAGGTGAAGTGGCAGCTGGGAGGTCACGGAGGCTGGCGTGTTGGAAAGATGCAGAGAAAGATGACAGATTATTTCATCAAATAAAAAGGAGCACACGACATCACCGCAGGTTTCCACTTAGAAGCGGTATGAACTTAGACCTCTTTGATGGCCCACCGAGATGGTTAAACAGGTTATTGTCTATATGGGATTGTATCTTCCATGTGCATGTATACATTTGACCAGGAGATAAATATTAAGGAGAAAAGAATTTAATTAAAAAAAAATATAATTGGACCCAGCCAGCATGTCTCAGTGGTTGACTGAGAACCAGGAAGGCACAGTTGGATTCCCAGTCAGGGCACATACTGGGACTGCGGGCTTGATCTCCAGTGTGGGGCTTGCAGGAGGCAGCAGATCAATGAATAATTTTCTCTCATCATTTATATTTCTATCTCTCTCCTTCTCACTTTCTCTCTGAAATCAATAATTTTTTTTTTTAGAAAAAGAACATAATAGGTGACTTCAATAAGATAGCCATTGGATTCACTCTTGGTCCTGCTCTCTCTCATCCCTCTCCTGAGCCTTCACACATGTGGTCCTCTCTGAATAAAATTCTGTTCCCTGCTTTCTCTATCTGATGAATTTCTATTCATGACCAGATTCTTCTTTGGTCTACTTCATCAAGGAAGTTTTCCTGGCTTCTAACGGGTCCACCTCGCAAAGTATCACTTCATGTCCAGTTTGTGGGGCTCTGAGGCCAGATTCCTATAGATTAAATTTTTTTCTCCACCACCTACTATCATTGTGATCCTGTTCAAGTTAATCCATCTGCCCTAGAAATAAGAGTAGAAGCCAGAAATAATACAATACCTACTTCGGAGAGTAGGTATTTGAGGATTAAATGAGGCAATTTATTTAACAAGCTGGAACCAGGGGCTGGCATTGAATGCATGTTAAACATTTGTATTCTTTTCAACCATCCTTTAGGTTGAAATAGGGATAGACTAGGAAAAGCTAACACTATACACTAAGAGTTTGAATTTTATGTGGTGAGAAACTAAGAGCTATTGAAGGTTTTAAAGAAAGGAGAGACAGCATCAAATTTGAATTTTAGATAGATAGATATATATAAGATGCAAATAGAGGAAGAATTCTTTCAAATCTGTTCAGTATAGCCCAGTGATTCATTTTTAAGCAATCATATTTAATCACCATTCCCTAAAACGAAGAGCCCTGTTAATTCCTCAGGCATTTATGGAATGCTCACTAAGTGCGAATGCTGTGTGAGGGGCTGAGAATTCAGAGAAGCAGTTGCAGGCTGTGGGATAATCAAATCTACTGGTTAAGAGCATTGGATTTATAGCATTACAGACCTAAAGTCACCATCAAGCACTATGTCTTTTTCTCTGAATGAGGTTCTTAAATTTTCTAAGCCTCAGTGTCTTCAAAATTATCAAGGTTAACAACACTATATATCAATCACCTAAAAATACTTAGGAGTTGGTGTGTGTTCTGTTAATGCTACTTATCATCATTATTATTATCATTGATATTATTTTATAAGAATGCTAAATGACACCTTTCTCCAATGCCAAGATGCTCACAGTCTGAATATAGAAAGCAGATATGTAGACATATAATCTTATATAATAAAAGACTAATATGTAAGTTGTCCCCTTGACCAGGCATTCTGCTTGGAATTCAACCAGGGAACAGGGCCGGCCAGTCAATCACCTGTTGCCCCTCTCCCCGGCCAGCCTGCCTGATGGGCCCCCAATCAGGGTGGACCAGTTGGACCTCACCTGTGCACAAATTTGTGCACTGGGCCTCTAGTTTATATATTTGAGGTGCCATGCTATAAAAAGTAGTTGTTGAGTATATACTATATATCAGATAGTGTTCTAAGTATTACACGTGTAAAATAGTATTTAATTCTTACAAAAACCCTATGAGGCAGATAATATAGTGCTAACTGTTATGGAAAGGAGGAGACAGGAGTGTAGGTTAACTAATGTTCTCAAGGCCACACAGAAAATTACTAGAAGAGTTGTGTGTGAGTTGAGATGGTCCAGTGCAACTTCCATGCTCTAAATCATTAGCTCCCTGCTCTTCCTTGATAATTAAGGATGTCTTAACTTTGAAATTATGGGAGATTTTCTGTGCTGGACCCTGACAGATGAGCTACTCATTCTGTTTCCAGGAAAGGTTCAACTTAAAACAATTTCAGAGAGGAAGCTATTCCCAACTTTACTCACAGCTAAAATGCTTCTGTCAAAAATCCGGCATATATTGTAATGACCAGACATCACTGTTAAAAAATTCTTCTACATACTAAATATTTTTGTTAAAATATTTAGAAAATATTCAGAAAAAAATGGGTACCAACCCTGCCAGCAGCATACATGTAAATTCTACCTCTCTGTGCAAGTAGAGGGATTTCCTTAAGATGATTAATCCTAGAAAGTTTTCTACTGATTCATAAATGGAGGGACGGGGATGATCTAAGGGTGATATTTTTATCTCCATCCACTTACCTGTAAGAATTTAACTCGTTGCTCTGCAAGGTCAACAACAATGGCAAAAATGTTAGAATTATTATTGAAAGCAATGATGACTGTTAATATAGGTATAGCTATTGACACAGTTAATATCTCATAAATATCTTAAAGACGCTCAAAGCGATAAAATTTCAATGGGTATGTGGAATTGATCATCCTAAAGAGATTGGATGATTTAGGAATATACTCAAGATCACATAACTACAAGTGTCACAATCATGGCCACGGCCAGAAATATCATTACTCAGGTCATAGCCATGTCTATAGATCTATCTCACTATCCTTATTTTGGATGGTGCCTTGTGACAGTACAGTTTTGCAATTTAATTTACCAAAAAGTTTTCTAACTAGTGGCTAGATGCTACAATCTCAACTGAACAGAAACGGGTGCATTCCAACAGAGTGGACAATAGGTACATACATTTCTCAGTTGGGTGATGCTCTAAATCAAGTGCTCTTGACTGATAAATTAAGGGGGAGAAAATTAGGGAGGAAGAATATTTCTTAATAACCTTCAGCAATGTAAGGTATTGTGTTTAAATATTAGAGTTGGTCATTAGATATTTCTTCTCATCATTCTTCGTAGAGCCACATCTTAATATTGTGCTTCTTTGCTTCCACAAAGTTGAACTAGGTCATGGAATATGTTAATGGTATGTGAACAGAAGCATTCTGATAGAAGATTTTACAAGACAGACCACCCTTTATTATGGTCTCTGACCATTTATTTTTACAGTAACAGGGAAAGCCTGTGCCCAGGTGGCACTGCATCCACCTGGTCCCTGAGAGATGACAATGAGCAGAGAGGCCCTGTTGATTGGACTTATGTGAAGGCTTTGAGATTTATTGGTTATCCTCCACCTCATCCTCATCATCCTAATGTGATTTGGTACATGATGTGATGTTTTTGAAAACATTTGGCAAGAGATTACAAGAAAAAAATCAGTTTATGAAAGAACTGACTCTAAATTGAAGGGAATAGAGAAAGTCAAGAAGTTCAGAAACTTGAAGGATTAACAGAGGAAACTATTTTTCACCCCACTCTGTCAGAAGATATTGAGATAGTCATTGACTTTAACAAAAGCCGAAGAAAACTTAGACTTGCAGCCTGGATCGAATGAAAGGAATGGGCATCACAACCACTGTTAAAATCGTTGAGTGGATTAAGGTGTTTCAGAGGGAAGGTATAATTAAGAGCTTGGTATCCAGTAAAGGCATTCAATTGCACAAAATGTTTCAGAGGGGGGTGGGGGACTACAATCTCCACTTGCCTTTGGAAGCATTGTAAGTTAAAGTTGTTGTAATTAAGGAGGCAGGGGGTGAAGGGAGAAGAGAGGCAAGCAAACAAAGACATAGCAAATCTCAGAAATATATCTAGAAAAGAGCAGTGAGAAGTGACTGAATTCAAAGAGATATAAATGCTGTTAACATTTTAAGTGAGTGGCACTGCAAATAAATCACAGTCGATGACTGTTGGAGATTTAAAATAACACTAGGGCTCTCAAACTCTTAAGCAGGAGAGAGACTAAGAAAGATGCTCAGCTACCAAATGAAGCATATTCTCAATGCTCACATTTGATGTAGCCAAGGAAGTTGATGGAAACAGGAGAATCCCATGGGCCACAGAAAACAGAAGAATGGAGCCGTATCCAGGGAGCAGAATTGGCCACTAATCTGAGAACATATTCCACCCCCAGAGGGGATCTTGTCACATCTCTCCAGTAGCATTTCAGAATTGCGACAGAGCAGCGATTGTGCCTCCTTCATTTATGATTGGGAGTGTTTATTGTGGAAATCTCGCGAGTGGCCTGTGGTATGGTGACTTGTATAACAAGTCTTTTGAATTCAGATCTCTGAACTAAACGGAACTATGTCTGGACTCGAAGAGGCAAGAGGGAGCCACTGTGGACTCCACGTTCATCACAGTGCTTGGATGAGTTGTTACGAATTCTTGAGTTGAGCTCTTGAGTTATATCTCTGGGTGGTATGAGAGTGAATTGTTTTTACAAGCAGGAAGAAGAAGAAACATATTTTCAATTAGAGAAGCAGACTGTAGTACTTATTACATCTGTTAAAATAATCCAGATTTTCTCCCTTTTTGGCATATGGGAAATCATACTTTCCTACTCTTTCAAGTTACGCATTGTCATGTAATTCAATTTGACCCTCCGCAAAATGTGGACAGATACATTGTGGGTCATTTTGAGGTGGAAACATTTATTTACCAGGGAAGTATCAGATACTGCAGTGTGGTAGTAATCCTGGAAGTAAGTATAGGCAGGTGGCCTCCATCAATCGGGGACCCTAAATCACTCCAATGAGCAGAGCATCCTTCTGACTTGAAATGGACATGTAGTGTAATTAAGGAATGAACCTCTGTTGTTTTCAGACTCTGAAACTTGGCAGTTGTTCATTGTTTAGTGTAACATACCTATCTTGCCTTGATCACGTTCATGAGCTCGTGTTGTCTCTCTCTCTCTACAAATACGTTTCTCACGGCTATAGAATGACCTTTACTTTAAGATATAAGGTAGGGCTCTTCTGGTTGAGCAATATGATCTGTCATCTGCACTTACATCCCTGGACTGCTAGCCATTCTTTGAGATCATGGCCATCCCCATCGTGAAGACTTACCTCCTCCTGACGCTCGCTGCTCTTCCTCTTGAATGATTTATTAGTAATAGAGAAAAGCCCAGAGACAAAAATTCAACAGAATCGCATCCTATCTGTCTCCTCCATGTCCCATCTCTTTGATGAAGTACACACAAATTCACATAATTACTTCTTCCTTATCCACTAAGTGAGATAATGAGAATAGACCGGCTCCTCCCATCATGGCACGATTCCAAGAACCAGCAGCAATTAGTTTTGAACTTAGTCATAAACTCAATGTACTCCAGGCCTCTTTGATGAGGGGACATATATTCTCATGCTCATTGACATGTATCCAAACCTCATCTGTTAGCCTACAATTTCATTAAAGGAGAAGTTAACTTCTCCTTACAAAAAGAAGATGTGATGTGAATACACCCAATAATTAGAATTCTTTCATCAAAACACACTAAGGACCTTTTTGGTTTTAAGCTTAATGTAAAGCTTCTTCAAGAGCGTGTCTTATTATTATTTTTTTTTTTTTGCTCTCACTTAGTCCAACAGAGATAATGCACATTGCAGGTGGTTATTGTTTAATAATTCAGCTTATTGTTATTGAGGACCCTCTGGGTGTTGTGCTGGGGATACACAGGGCAGGCATCTGTAGGAGAATGACATTTAAGTGAGAGTTTATGAGTGAGGAAGTTAACCAAGTGTGGGGGGAAAAAAGCACTCCAAGCAGAGATAGTAGCCTGTGCAAAGCTTCTGATGTGCAAAGGTCAACTCGTTGGAAAATTTGAAATAAGGTCAATGAGGATGATGTGGCAGGAACAAGTATGATAGAGGTTGGGATAAAGACACAGGCAGAGGCCTGTTTATCCTAGAGCTTGTAAATGATGCCAAAAAAATTCAAATTGTAATAGAGGGATGATGGAGAGCCATTCAGTGGTTATTGATGATCTTGCAGTGCCAAACTTCCATTCTTTTTAAAATTATTGAATCTTAGAAATGCAAAGGCATCCTGCCCATCATTTAATCTGCTGTCTTTTCTATAACAGATTGGAATTTCTATAAATCTTTTATTTTCCAGATTTATGGAGGGTTGTGTGCATTACATACTCTCCACAGAAGAGTGGAAGGCATAGTTTTATCCTTAAGTTACAGTGGTCATGGAATAGACAATGAGAGTAAGAAGGTTTTAAAAAAATGAAGGAAAAGCTCCTGTATTTGTGTATCTCCTTAAACAATAATTTTGCTTTCTCTAACTGGAAATACGTATATACAAATACAGCTTTAAAAATGTGTTTAACAAATTATCCATCGGCATCAAAGGGTTAAGTGCATTGCTCCTTAAAGAATAATAAAAACAGGAGAAATGATATAAGGAGTCGCCCTCATGATTCAAATGACAACATTTCTTTAAAAAGGCAAGAGCAAAAAGTAGAGTGAAATGAGAGAACCAAAAGCTTGCTGCAGTTGCAGAATTTTAAGGGATTTATTTAACATTCTCTGGGCATAGTTCTAAAATATTCATGCATGTTGGACATAATTATGTCATTTTATTGTCCACTGCCTGTCAGTGAAATGTCATTTTTTCCACCGTTGCTTATATCACTTCTCCAGCAACTGGGGAATGCAAATGATTACAAACAGAGCGGTCTTAAGTGGTAGAGAACTTGTTTCATGGATTTTATAGTGAAACTTTAAAATCCAAATGCTGTACTCGGAGAATGATGAAGATCTAAATAGCACATTTCTCCATACAAAACACAGAGTGGCCCCTTTTACAACTGCCACGTTTAAAGGAACATTGAACTAATGATTGAAGGGCTCAGGAAATACCCTGGCGAAGAGGGAATAGGATGTTTCTAAACTGCTATTTCTAATCTAGAAGCGACTCTCGTTCTGTGTTGCTTTGGAAGACTCCATTAGTAACAATGAGTGGAAGATGCAAGAAGTTGATTCTGTTCCAATTCCAGGGAGAACACTCCCTGGAATCCAGCTTTTCATGAGAAATCCTTAGCCCTGGTGTTAGTGGTATGTTAGCAGAGGGGTGCTGTGGAGGACCGCTGTGCACTGGACAGGAGAGGAGACCCCATACCCTCCAGGAGACCACGTGGCATGGTGGAAATTGCCTGAGATTGATGCCAACCAAACTAGGACTCAAATCCTAACAGTCCTGACTTGCCAGCTGGTTGCTAGCTGGCTGTTAGGTCTCTTAACTTTTTCAAGCTTCATCCTTTCTCATCTAAAAATAGAGATAACCTACTCAGACTTGTCATTAAAATGAAATGACATGATATATGTGAAATTCCA